>JAHBCN010003578.1:73349-114731 GCA_019359885.1 Listronotus oregonensis | reverse complement strand
TTGCTAAAAATGTGTTGGGGAGCTGAACTGTATTTCCCATGTCAACATTCACCCGAACAACTGGTGATGAAAATGCAGAAATCTGTTGTCCTTGGGTCCCTTCGTTTACTGAGGAAAATGAATTTGGCCGAAAATCACTGACCGAGCGGACGCGGGGGAGTGGTCTTCGATACGGTAGCCTTCCGCATGACCCCCTATGGGGTCGGAGCCATGGAATACGTCATGTCGGATCTTTCAAAATAATAATAATAATAATAATGAAGTGAATAAAACTGGATACGATAATTTAAATCTAAGGATTGTAATTTTTAAATCGAACCTTATCAAATAATAATTTTATATTTTAAATACAGAAATCTTTTTCAGACTAGTGGGGGTGCCACGGCACCACTGTGCGCCCCTTTTCCCCTGACCAATTATATGCTAGTTCGTTACCATTGAATTTTATTTTTATCTGATCAATAGGACTATTTTGAAGTTTTGTTTCTATACATTTCTTACCTTAATGTCCTTTTTTTCTCTATATTATTTTTTTGACCAAATGTCTATAGGCACTGACCAATAATTTCTGGTCATTTTGAAGTAAATTTTCTGTTGGGGGCATCTGTATCTTAAATTTGGGAGCAAAAAATTTTTTGAGTGTTTATAAAAATTAACAGTTCAATTTTTTCGTTTTGAAATTTGCCCAAGTTTTGAAATTATCTGCCCAAATTTTTTTAAGTTATTTTTGAGGCAATATTTAAATTTTCCCCCGCTAACAATGTTGAGTAATTCACAGGTGGCTTGTCAGTTGATAAGTTCAACCCCAATTCGATCCCTCAGTTAGCTAAAATTTACGACCTACTCTGATGTGATTATGCCAGAGAATTGTTTAATAATTTTGGTATATTGATCCAATTATATTATTCTTCATTTTTCAAAAACCCCCTATAGTTTTTCCCCTGACATTTAGAAAATTTTGGGAAAAATTTCCCCCCAACATTTCCCTGATATTTGTAGCTAAATTTAAATTCCCTGACATTTTCAGGTTTTCCAGTCAGTATATACCCTGTTATTGCATTTAATTCTGCGTGCCAAATTTATAAAGATTTAAAATTTTCAAAATTTTATTTCCCCCAATTACCGGAATATGACAACATCGCATTTTCAGTAAAAATTACCGCAACGCCTGAATATGTTTAAAATCGCTAAAGATGCGTTTATAAAATTAGGTATTTTTGCTCATACTATTTTTACTAAAATATAAAGGGTTTTTTTTTTTTAAAAATTTATTAAAACAACAGTAACGTAAGACAAGAATGATATAAAAGCTCACTGGCTAAAACGACAATAATTTAGCAGTTAGAACAATTATTTTAATGTAAACTTTTTTTTAAATTAAATGATTAAAGTATAAACAGGACATTCTATTAAAGGAAAAAGTGCCGATATAACTGTTTGATTCCGCATGCCCAAAAACCCCTAGGTACCAAATTTTGTGAACGCAGCTTCAACGGTTTTAAAGATATTTAAGCGTTGTGGTACTTTTTACTGAAAATGTAGTTTTTGTCTTTTAAAATAACTTGTAGAGATAGAATTGGGAAACTTTGGGATCTAACTGAATTCGGCCGCCCAATTTATTGGAATAGAAAAAAAAATAGGACATTTAAGATAACGAAAACATTACCTGTAACGCAAAACTGGAAATCTAGCAAATGCCCCGATATCATTGTTCAATTCCGCATACCAAATTTTGTAATTGCAGCTTTAAAGATTTTTAAAAAGTTGCAGCATTTTTTTACCAAGCCAGTATATACACCAACCATGGCCCTAATTTTAATCGGTCTTTAGTTAGGAGAAACAGGCAATACCCATAGCCTTTTTGCTGATAATAGTATATTTTATATAGAGGAAAAGTGATATTTTCTTTCCCCTTTTGTGTTTTAGCCCAACGGAATTTAGGCTTTTGGGAATAGAGCAAGCCATGAAAAGTAACTTTTCCTCCAAATAAAAATGTTTTTTTTCGTCAAACGTCAAAAAATTATTGCAAAAACATCTATTTTTATTAGTGATAATTATTAAAGATAAGTGGGATCGCAAGGTGGCTTAGACCGGTGTCCGTGAATAGTTACTATAGTAATGTACCATATAGCTGTCAGTAGACAGTGTCAACAATAATTATTTTTTAAAAATTGCATCTCCAATTGCGTTTTAAATCCGTATTGATAAGCAGTTATTAATTAAGTTCATTTAATATTCAATTGAGTAATAAATAAAAATGTTATCCTTGTTTTTAGTGTAATAAATATTGAGTTGTTGACGCCTGTTTTTTGTTTTTTTGTATCTATGTTGCTATGATCTCATTTTCCTCCTCCGGCGGAAAAGTGAAAAGTAAAACTCCGGCGGAGGAAAAACGAAATTTTGCGATCGCCTACACAGTGGGGGAAAAACGGATTTACTGACGTTTGAAGAAAAAAAAAGTTTGTTCACCCTTATTGGCTATGTGCAAGACTTAAAAAGTGACATCTAGTGTCAATTATCCCGGAAAAACCCTTATCTATTTTAAGCATGTGATTGTATCACCGCATAAGATAAAAAAAAAAAAAAACCACAGTAAAGTTACCTATTATTTGATTGAAAGGTATTATTTAAAAATAGTAAATAAATTATGCATATTCATTAAAAAAAAATTGTTAAAAATATTATTCAAGTGATCAATTTATGTTCTTAATATTAGAATTAGGGGTTATAGCAATTAATAGTGTTATTGTTTCAAAATAAAAATTATATGTGGAATAGTTGAATGGTTAAAGGACTGTAGGTACTCCAAAATTTTGTATCTAGCGAGGATTTCACCTAAAAGTCACAAAAAAAACAAAACATTAAATTTTTTTCATTAGTCCAGTAACTGAAGACCTGATAGTACCCAAAGCTGTAAATAAATCTGTTTAGTTTTCGTTTGTGGCGCAATTCTTAGGTCTTCGCGGATGCTTTCGAGCGAGAAAAAAATTTATCACGATTCCGACGTGGGAACCCCCGAAAAAAGGCTTCCCAAAGTCCCAAAAAAATTTCCAGCGAATATCTGTCAAAATAGCCGGGAAATTTGAGAATTTTTGTTCAGAAAAAAATGAAGATAACCTCGAAATCTACAAAAATGGTCCTTACCATTTTTTTCCCAACACCATTATTTTTTTGCAAAAATGGCCGTCAAAAAATCCATACCATTCCACACTAGATAGATGTGGAAACGCAAAACAATTTTTCATCAAAACGCAAGAAAGATGGTGAAGGAAATTTTCTGGGATCATTGAACACTTGCTAAGGTCTCATTATAAAAAATAAATGTTAATAAACCATTTTTTTCAAAAAATATCATTAAATTAATGAGATACACTCAAAATATTGCGAAAAAAACTTTGACCGCATTTTTTAATATTCTAGAAAAATCAGAATGGATCCAAATTCATATGCAATGATAGATACGGGTTTTCCCATTCCGATGAACTTTGAATGATTAAAAAATGTGCACTATTGCCCGAGTAATGGAACAATTCATCCACCCGCTTATAAGTGAATCCATGAAGATAGCGACATTCTAGCGGTAGAGCGGCAGCTGAAATGAGGGGACTTTTGGGTCCCGTAATCTCCAAAACTATCGATTTCTCGAAAAAAAAATATAAGGACCATTTTTGTAGGCAATCTTTATTTTTTGACCAAACAAAAATTCTCCAATTCGCATATTTTAGCAGATATTAGCGAAAAACCCATTTTTCGGGCCTTGAGGGGCTATTTTCAGCCCTTTCCCACCTGTTGATGTTGATAAACTTTTTTTTGCGCGGAAACTGCACACTGTACAGATTTATTTACAGCTTTGTCCCTTCATTTACTGGACTACATCACCATCAAAAAAGAAATGCCTCTTAAAGGTCACCCGGAGAGATACTTCTAAACATATAAGTTAGAAACGTCGAAGCCTTTCCGAAGCCCCAACAATACTGAAGAAATGCAAATGTGGATGTAACGTTGTAAATATAAAGAAAAGAATAAAGATATTTTGAAATTGAATTGAAATCGACTCTTAATTCGACGACTCGGGTCCGACTCTTGATTCAGCCTAACTTTTTTTTTGATGTTGTTTATTTATAAAACTATTTATTATTTTTTTATTTAAAAACTTCTAGGTAAACAAATATCGGTTATTTAAATCAGCATATAGCACACAAGCTCAATTATGTATTAAAACTTTATGGTTTGAAGACTTCGAATTACAGTAGTAAATTATCACTTAAACCCTAAAAAATTACAGTAATTTTAATAGTACGTATAGTTTACGCGGTTTTTTGAACAGTATCAAGTGTTATTATGAACGAAGAATTGATGTTATGCTACTTCCGTTTTCTCACAATGGAAATCCATTTTTTTTCTTTGAATCAGCTTGTGCAGACTTTTGGGCAAATAATAAAATTGACACTGACTGTTTTACACCTAATTTGACAAAATTTGCAAAACCATATGTTTTCATAATGATACTGAATAGACTAAACTTTTATCTCTTAGGTAACATTTCTTTATTGCTAAGACAAGAATGCTTCAATAACTTTTATTCTATAACGGACTCTTGCAATAAAGGATTGAAAACCTTGCCAAATCAGTTAATTTTTATTTTTTATAATGCAAAAATATATAGTTTTTTAATATTATAAATTCAAATTTTTAGAGGAGTTTTATAATCAAGGAGACAAAGAAAAAGCAATGGGTTTAACCCCGTTATCACTTATGGATCGAGAAAAATCGGCAATGATTCCCGAAGATCAAGTTAACTTCCTGACTATCATCGTACTTCCTTGCACAGATCTATTGAAAGCCGTTTTGCCAAACTGCGGCGATTTAAGTGCAGAAGCCCTGTAAGCTGTTTTACTTATTAAACTTTTAAATTTTGTATAACAATTTTTTTTTATATTGTTGTTATATCCTCCCAAAAATTTTGTTAACGTGGACCACAGAATGTAGCAAATTCAAGACATTCTACCATTAAATGCCGTTTTTAAAAAAACATATATATACAGGGTGTTTTGGAAATACTTTAATATATTGAAATTACAAGATCCTACGTAAAAGCAAATTGAATAAAAATAGTGAAAAACAGCAGACAAACTATTAATTAATAGGATATTTGACCTTGACAATTGAAAATCGTTACACCAGCCCCGCCACTGGACTTTTTGTCAACGAGCCCTTTAAATTCTATATTTTCCAATTTGACAGGAGTAATACACATTTCTTATATTTGCAATAAGAATCAAATTGTTTACCGGTAAAAGATGCATTACAAGCAATTCGTATATTATAGGGCCTGTTTATTGCCGCACAAAGAATGAAGTACACAGAACAATAGCTGAAAAATACTTTAAAGGTTTTGGTACCAAAGTACAAAATAAATATCAAAATCACCAAAAATGAACTCAGAATAGTGAACAAGTTCCTAACAGAACATGGCCCTCTAAGATATCACCCCGAAAAGATGATGCGAAACCGCGAAACATATAAACTCGTACTATGGGTAAAATATCTGGAAGGAGCATTTTTGACTCCCAAATATATAAAGAGACTTGCTTCCCAAAACATTTCCAACTCCGCGAAAAGTTTGGGAATTAAGGGGATTTTATCTAGTCCACAAAAGGTCTTCCTAGGTCAAAGATGTAGTAGGGCTATTTTAAGCCGAGACACCCGATTAATTACAATTACAATACCCATAATAAAATTTCTATTAATTTTATACGATGTTTTTACTTGGGCGTCAGCTAAATGCTTAGGTCAATAAATTTTATCATCTAATGACTGTCATTTCTTGTATGTATGTGATATATAGGGTGTAAAAAGTATGATGCTCGCGATTTTAATGGGCGTTAGTGGAGCTCAAAACAAGTCAAAAAACATCGGTCAAAAGTTAATTGTTTTCGAAATATGGCTTTACGAAGTTTTAAAAAATTTGGCAACACCGGGGCCCGTAAAATGGGGTAAATATGAAACCCAAACGTTCGACTGACTGATGATGAACGGGCCGGGCCGTTCATCACATCGAGTCAAACGTCGAACGTTTTTGGCGAGGTTTTACATATTTACATATTTTTTTAAATATGTTTATTTACATTGGGCGGCTGGCGCATACGAGCTGCAGAACCTCCAAAAAAATGAGAAAATGAAAATCATCTACTTTTATTGTAATTAAAAAATAATTGTACTTACCACAAAATTAGGCTGAATATCCATTTTAACAACGCAAATTAATGTGTTTTAAAACAGCAACATTTGAGTTTAAATAAGTTGCTCGAAATGTCGTCATTTAGTTTTTATACAAGCCTCACATCGACGAACCCAGTTTTCGCGTGCTTTTAACACTCCTCTGCCTAATTAATTTAGCCCCATTAAAAATTTAGGTAGTAAAGCCTGCACACGTTGGTGGTGGTATGAGTAGCGGTTAAGACGTAAGTTTCCAATTGTTTAGCTTATTAGAAATAATTGCTTCCAAAGTTCGTAACCTTCATTTTGTTAAGACAAAAATCTGTTAAGTTTTGACACATGTTATATAATCTTTTTGACTTATTTTGAGCTTCACTATCGCCCATTAAAATCGTGAGCATCATACTTTTTACACCCTGTATATAACCAATAAAGAAGTCCTATTAGATGTTTTTTTTTTAAGTATGAGAAAAGCTACAAATATGGCATTGTTCAGTCCTCTTCAGTCCTCATATAATGATTTGTAAATAATTTTTACCGTTTTTAGGCTACTAAGAAAAACCTGGCAGGAAATAATAGACTTGAAAGGTCAGAAAAGCTGGAGACAAGATGATTCAGTTGTAAACCCGATTGAATGAGCATAGCATATAAATAAATTTATTTGAGTAAATAGTACATAACTAACTTCCATATATATGTAACATATAAATTATATCACTATACATACAAAATCATTTTAAAGCTTAAACCTAACTATATTTTAATATTACTTTTTTGCATTTAAAAGACATCTTTTAAACCGAAAAAAATACAGATCCAATATCACTTGAAATGTATTATTAAAAATTTGCTAGATTTACAAAATATAACAATGCTACAAAGATTAAGTTAAAAAGTTAAATTATTACCCATTTGATGTATACCAATCCCATTCCTGAATTAGATACAGTATCGGTTTTTCACATGGCACAACGAACACAAGGTATGATATTGCGCATATTTGCTGACGTAAGCGAGAGAGTAAATAAAAGTTTTTTTCGTAAGTCATTTTTAAATGATGAGATTTATGCCTTAATTTTGTGTGAGAGTATATATTTCAAATGAATGATATTTTCTACGATTAATTAATATCTCTTTTAGGTTTAAATAAGTTTTTTGCTACCTTACAATTATTTTCCTAAAAAACGGCATTTAAATTTAATAGGGGCAACTCTCTCAGTGACGCCATGCGCAAACCGCAACGCCTGTGTATCATACCTTGTATTCGTTGTACCATAGGTTTTTCAGATATGCAGAGCATGCAGCGTAGTAGTAAGAAAAAAAATCGTGGACTTTATGTCATATATTCGTTAGTAAATTCTTTAACTGCATTGTCGTGGTTACAGGAGACGATTAAAATCTGAAAGAGTGAGGGCAAAAAAGAGGTTTTTTAGCCTGTTTTTCAAACACTTCGACTGGAATTATTAAAATGCAACGTATAAGTGCTTAAAATATTTGTCTGGTCATGAATTTGGGTAAACAAAAAACAAGATGTATTGTTCTACTGTCTATTCATCCCCTTAAATAAAGGGTTAACTAATCACATTATTTCTGCATTAAGGAGGTTCTCTGGTTTGATAAGTTTAAAAAATTAATTTTTATTTTTTGCATAAATTATTTCCTTAATATATCTGAAATATGGTGGTAAAATGATTTTTCAAAATTTGAAGCCATTGTAAAGATACAGCAGTTAGAAGAAGCAGGGGTTCGAAGAGCTGAGAGTTCTGTCAGCTTGATACCTGAGACCCTTCTATACAAATGTAAGCTTATACAAGTACAGAAGGGTTTAAATAAGTTTAAGAAAAAATGATGTAGTTATTTACGTTGTAAAGTTTATTTTGGTATAGCAGATTAATGGTTCAACATCAAACGCGTTTTTCACAAAACTATGTTTGTCATATCTCGAGAACGGCTTGACTGATTCACTTTAAATTTATATGGTTGACTCAACACATCTACGGCCGAGTGATGATCGCGTTGTTAAAATTAGCAATTGTTAAAAGTTAACAACGGTTTAGAATGTTTAACAAAATGTCAGATTTTGACAGGTTGCCTACTAAAATCATTGAATAACACTGAAAATGACGTTTTGTTAAACATTCTAAACCGTTGTTAACTTTTAACAATTGCTAAGTCCATTGCTAATTTTAACAACGCGATCATCACTCGGCCGATAGACGCCCAAAATATTTTATATCACTCCAAAATTTGAAATATTTCTATTTTTTAACAAAAAGTTGACAAAAAATACATGAAATTCGAAATAATTTTTTGTTCCGAAGTCTGTCAAAAATCCAATTTTCAATTTTTTTTCCCTAATAGTCCATTCCATTAAGCTTAAAGAATAAAACGTCGCCGATTCATTTAGTGTCAGATAAGCCAACCAGCTGATTTCGTGGAGGGAGTGAGGGTCCATTTTTTCGAGGCAGGTGTCTCCAGAGCGCTATAACTTTGGTTCTAATGAATATTTTTAGCTAAAAATTTATACATATACTCTTGAAACACTTATAAATAAATGATAAAAACTTTAAAGTTATATCTCTTCATTAGTCCTCACAAAAAAATTCCAAAAAAATGCATAAAAATCAGACCGTCAAACCAGAGAACCCCCTTAAGCATGTGTAGATCCCGTCACTTCTTAAAATTCTTTATTTTTCTAAAGATTTTTAGCAATTGGCTAATGACTGAAGGGTGATGAAACAAAAATAACTACCGATTCGTATTCCAGAGGCAAAAATACGTCGGAAACCACGTGTTGCATTGCAGATCCTGTCACTTCTTAAAATTCTTCATTTTTTTGACCATTTTCAGCAATTTGTTGAAGAGAAGGGTAATGGAGCAAAACTGGCCACGTGTTTAGGAGGCAAAAATACTTCGGAACCATATATCGCATGTAATGTACAATTTTTTTTATTGGGCGGTACCAATTTATCTTTTCTCGCACTTGCGTAATGTAAAACTAAAGGGTTAGTTTACCCTTTATTTAAGGAGATGTATAGCTTTTAGAACAATAAATCTTGCTTTTTGTGCAAATTTAAGATTAGAAAAAAATTTTGAGCAGGCTAACTTTGAGGTCACTCTTTTGATGTTGGGCATTAAAATATGTAACTGTAATTAAATCTGCCTTTACTGCTTAAAAAGCAAATAAAAATGTTACTTAAATTAAAAGGCGCGAAATTATGTTCCTAGGTCATAGCTCCTGTTCAACTATCCGTCGTTTTAGTAGCTAGATATCTCCTCTTGTAACGCTGCATGTTCTTCGTTTAGTTTCTATAATGCTATTGAAAACCTAATAGCTCAAAATAATGATCTTTAAGTAAACGGGTAAAAACTTTACACTGTATATCTATAGTAAAATAATTGGAAATAATTTTAAATTAAGATATATCTTATTTATAAAATTATTGAGGAATGAAATTAACTAAAAACATAGGTTAAGCAGAAGAAATAACCGCAATTTCAGCGGGATTATTCTGTTCACGCACAATCTCTGATGATAATAAATATTAATTTTTTTAAGACGCGGCTAATGTTGTCAACATTTATTAATATAAAAACGTAACAAATATATCTTTGTGATTATTGAACTATTAAAAATTTACGTGTAGCGCAAAATCTGCCAATTACTAAATTTTGTAAACACAGCTTTAGAGATTTAAAGATATTATGCCTCGCGGCTTTTTTTTCTAAACCAGTATTAATGTAAATATAATGTCAATTAAATAATGTACAAATTTGTATTTAAGGCAGAGTCAATGATCAACTACTAAAGTAATAAAATAGCTTTTTTAAAATTTATTGTAATGCATTATTAATATCCACACAATATTTTTTTATGGTCAGATATATGCAGAAGATTATCAAATATAATTTTATAGCTTTATTTCTTGAGCTTAACATGTATTTTCAGTTATTAGCCTTAAAAATAATCCATTAGTAAAATTATGTATTGCGAATTTTTCCTGGGACATAGTTTTTGTCAATGGTGGGTTCTTGCAAAAACATATGTAGGCACCGTTCATTCTGAGCAAGTGGATGTCCAGCAATTCTAAAACACAGGTTACATTATTTTTTTTAATATATTGTCATAGATAGTAAACTATTTCATATTCAACGTTTTTTTTTATGGTGGATTATTTATTGAAAGTCAGTTTTTTGCAGAAATTTCATTCTTTTACAATAAAATTCGAAAAGTTAAAGCTTTTCAGTGGTTCTGCGTCGTTTTGGTACTAACACTATATTTCTAAAGATCCCGAGATAATTTGACTAAATTATTTTCAAAAGATTTTTTGGAAAAGTTTTTTTAACAAAAATAATGTCTAAATAATTGTAACAAGTAAGAAATCATGTAAAATAAAAAGTTGTTTTTTCCATTTTGAATCTTAAGAAGTAGGAATTTTAGGAACATTGTGCAGTCGTAAAAAAGTTTTTTCCAAAATTTGTCATCATCACCCCAAAAAAACCTCTGTCCAATTTCATTAAGTCGGTGATGGACCCAATAAGTAGAGAATGTAGGGATGTCTTTACAAATACATGTATAAACTTAAAAATCAATACTTACTTATTAATAAATACTTCTAAGCCCTTTCGTCTATCTTCAATGAAATCCTCTTCAAATATTCCATCATCTCCTCTAAAAGGCAGCTGCCGCTTCCAAGCCTTTCCTGGTAAGGGTGGTACAACTATTTTACTATCTCTTTCTAATTCATTTCTCAACCACTCGAAATCACTGTATCGCCGGCGTACACTTGATTCCTTTACTTTAAAGACGGGAAGATTTGTCTAGAAAAAATAGTCTGATGTTAAAATTAACTAATATATTGCTTAAGTATACCTTAAATTCGAACTTATAATAAAAAATAAACTGTTTTTATTGGAAATACAAAAAATTAGAGCATTTCAGGAAAAGTTTAAGCTTTTCACATGTAAAATGACATCCCAAATATCAAAAGCCAGCAAAGCTTTGTTATGTAAAAGATTATAACATCATAGATAATTAAATAATTGATTACAAAAAATAATACACCTGTAACTGTGATTAGAATAGCTGTTTAATAAATTTTGAAATCTCAGAAGATACATAGATAAATACATTTTATTTTCTACCACAAGTAAACTCAGAAACATTTAACATAAGAAATAATGAAAGAATTAAACTTATCCAATAAATATGAACAACCGAATTTATAGGGTTCATGGATATATATCAATGGATATATATTATGATATATATCCGATATATATCAAATGATTTTTTATGATATATTTCAATACAAAAATGGTTTAAAAATTTTATATTATTAAGTAATTTTTGGCGTTTGTTACTGTATTTCTACTTTCCATATGTAAATGGCGTTGGAGTAGAGTTAAAAGATACCCCTAATAGTAAGTTCTAATTCATAAATGACAACACTTCTGCCGGCATTAGGTTCCCACCATAGATAACCTATTCCCACACACAAAGCGATATTTTGCGCGACCTGGTATGCGGCAAATAATGTCTGTCTAATTTTGCATATTTGGAATGCACGTTAGTGCCGAACGACAGACCCGGTGGGTGAAATACTTCGTCGGTAAAGGAACAGGTCGCCACACGTCAAATTTGTACTTACAACTGACGTAAGGACCTAGTCGTTAAGCTCATCGTTTTATCTAGGATAAAATTTCGCGGTGTAATGGAGTGGACAAAAGAAGGTAATTGTCTCAAAAGTTGCCTCCTCTCCGATTTTGACCAAATTTGGTATACGGGGTTTTTTTGGGGCGCTGATTACGAATCTGAAAAAAAATTTTGGCAACGTTTCGTCTTCGAGATATTCATCATCAAAGTTGAAAATCAAACTAACCTTATTTACACTATTTCTCCTTCTTTTTACACAGAATTCTTGATTTTTATACTACATTGGCACACAATATTTCACAAACACCTTTTAAAACTTGTTTTTATATTTATTTTACACCTTTTTTTTCATTTAATTGCAAACATCCTTATTCACACGCCGCAATGTGGCCGCAACCATGTATACACCAGAAAATTATTTAGCAAATATGGCCGCCCCGCTTGAAAGTGAAGCTTTGCAATTTAATGGAAAAAAGGTGTAAAATAAATAAAAATACAAGGTTTTAAAAGGTGTTTATAAAATATTGTGTGCCACTTTAGTGTAAAAATCAAGAATTGGGTACAAAAAGAAGGAGGAATATAGTGAAAATAAGGTTAGTTTCATTTTCAACTTTGATGATGAATATCTCAAAAACGAAACGTTGCCAAAAAAATATTTTTTCAGAATTGTAATCAGCGCCCCAAAAAACCCCCGTATACCAAATTTGGTCAAAATCGTAGAGGAGGCAACTTTCGAGACAATTACCCAAAAGAAATATTAACAGTTTATAGAGTTGTATAAGGAACTACCATGTTTGTGAAAAATTAAAGATCCAGATTATATAAATAATAATTTAAAAAGGGAAGCATATGAATTTAAAAAATCTTGTCCATTTTGTCTCAATTCCCATACTAAAAGCATAGCACCATGTTTCCTCGTTCTGAAAGTCATGTCTTAACCCATTTTTTCCTTTTCTTCTTTCTATCATCCTTTTGACTGATTTTTAAAATGCATTAACCCATTAGAGCAATTTTTTCTCCATTTTATACCTTGCACAGTTCACCGACTAAAGGGGTATTTTAGACCAGCTTAAAATACTAAGTCATACTACCCAGTATGTCAAAATATAAAATATCTGCCAACTAATTAAAAGACAGCGTAGGTTCAGGAACCGACCGTTTGACAAATTGCGAACTAAGTATGTTCGTCTGTGGACGTGACAAATCAGATCGTTCACAGACAATCGGTATGGCAGATCTCGTCGGTCGACACCGTCGGCCGACTAGGTTGCTTCGTCTATGGCCGTGTCAGAAAAATTTCATTACGAAAGAGTAAGTTTTTTTTTTGTTTTTATTTTATTACTTTTTACAAAGAAAGTAATTGACAAAGTGCAGAAACGATTTTACTTCATTATTGAGTATTTAAGAAGCATTACACAACTTTTGTATTTATAGGATATAACTGTTTATTAACAAAATGGATATACATATATCAAACATTTGATACATATCGGGTATGTATCATAAATATCCGATATTTTGATATTTATAATAAATATCGGATATTTTCGAACCCTGCAAATTTAAGAGAAAATCAGAACAGACCTATTACAAATTTATTTTTAATGTCCACAAACTTAGCACTGCCCTTTTGGAAAAATATTTTTTTGTGCTGTGTATGCTGTCACTATTGGATCTTAAAAAAACAAAATCATATAATATAAACAAAATTACAAAAAATGTTATTCAGAAAATCCCTTACAAATGTAATAAATTTTATGTAGGTAAAAAATTGAAACCATTAGTTAAACACATAAAAAACGTTAATAAAATCTAAAAGGACCCCGCAATCCTTGAGGAAAATGGGTTTCGAGCAATTTTTTTGAAACTCTGCAAATTGATAGTTCTCAACACGCTGATAAAAAGTCTCTATGGGTTAATTTAGGAAACCTTAAAATTAATTGTTATCCTCCTTTTTTAAAATAATAAATGTACCTTTTACAACAAAAGATTTGTAACACTATATCTTGAATATTAAAAAAAAACTCTCTAAATTTTCATAATTTTAAAGAAAAAAACTTGGATAAACTTAATTGTGATTGTCATTTAAATTTTAATATTCTTGGTTAATTTTTAACAGTGATTAATTTGTTTTTTAAAAGTATGTATATATTACACCCAAAAATTTCAGGGTATTTTCTCCCCTATCATAACTTCATTATCGATCCACATAAAAGTATAATATTTGATATGTAGATTTACATAAGGATATTAATTACCTATGAAAAAATTGAGAAAGTTATGTCAAGTGGTTGTTGAGATATTCGATTTTGAAAATCGCCCATTTTACTGACTGAGTGGACTTCTCTTGCCCACCGACGAGATGTAGGGGATTTGTCCCACTTTTTCACGGCTTCTGCTCTGAAGAGTTGGCCGGTATATTTCCTCCTTTAGCCGCTCCCAACAGAGCAACACGTAGTGCCACTTTTCTACATCCTTTTACAGTCCAACTAGAGAGGCCCTGAACTTCCCACTTTGTACGTTCCTTCATCCCTAGAGTGTCCAGACTATAGAACCTGCTACCCGCAGAAATTTTTCCTTTTCCTCCACATCTCCAAATATTTAACACTTTTGATCTCATGCTATGTTAGTTCTTAGTCGGAATATAAAATTTTGTATAAAATTCTGATCATAAACACTGATTATGGCACACGCCGTGGTATAAGACTCTGCTAACGCCCCATCCGATTATATTTGCAGCTAGTACCATAATGACAGTTTTCATGATCCTTAAAAATATGTATTAATATTCTTAAAGATAGCATAATGTCTTATAGTAAACTAAGTCAAAATATTTAGAATAGTATTACCCTACTTGTACAAATATTATAAACAATTAAATAAAATAGACATACACCGGACGAGATTTTCAAAAACTATTCCGCCATATTGGATTTATAAAATCTGACCCCAAATCTGTGATCAGCGACCAGTAAAACCCATATGTACAAAATCTGGCATAAATCGGAACTCACCTGACTCATCAAAATTATGGGGCACTTCCTGAGGAAGCAGAAACTTAAACTTTGGTAGGTAAGTAGGTTTAGAACATAAGTAAAGAAAAAATTCTAAAAACTGCACACATTTACCTATCAGATCCCAAACCAAATGCGATTTAAGGCACATTAAAATAAGCAATTTTTGTACTTCATATTCAGTCTAAAGGTTAGGTTCTATCCACAGTATACTAAAGAAAAAAAAGGCATGAAATCCCCCCCAGTGTTTTCCATTTATTGAACTCAGAAAAAAGATAAGATAATTTGTTCTAATCTTTTTTGACTTGGCAAGTTTATTACTGTTCTGTTTGTGTCAATGAAAAAAAAACTCTGTATTTTAAAAAAATTGAACATTTAATAATATAGATAGACCAGTAAAAAAAGAGTGGAACAAAATTGTGGACAGAACTTGGTCTAATTTTAAATCTCAGTACTTTAAGAGGCCGAGATTTTTAGATAGGAACATGGCCTTTATATTACGAAAGTGTTTTTGCTAGGATAAAACACATATTTTATATTCTATACTTTTATTAAAGGATAAAATTTACCACACAAAGTAGGAAACTTAATTCTCTTAAGAATGTTCTAAAATGCCTAGTAAAAACGTGATGGTAAAAATGATAAAAAATGAATAATAATTTTTTTAATGGCCATCCTAAATCTCACACAAGTATAAAATCTGTAGCTTACAGGGATCTTATTATACAGGGTGTCCCAAAAGGTATGGTCCAAAGTTTGGGATCGTGTAGATTGGATCAAAATAAGGTAACAACTTCATATAACTTTTTGCTCTATGCCCCTTCTTTACCGAGCTATTAGCTCTTAAAGGTAACAATTGAAAATCGATATTTTATTAATAACTTTTGAACGGCTTGTACGACCTGGAATTTTTTTTGTTGATTATTTCTAGCTAATAACTGTCTTGCATTAACTGCTATAAACATGCCCAGAAACCATCAAAGATACCAGGTCCGGACTATCAAATTTGTAAAAAACTTTAAAATTTTTGCAGTGTTGCCATATTTAATATTTTGACCTTACTGGTAGATTTCCCTGAGTTTTCTATGGAAAAAAGGTATACTTTATCTTTATTGATAGGACTAGCGGTTTTCGCGTAAAATGCATTTAAAATCATTAAGGTATACTCGAGCGCTCTCGATAAGATATACCCAGGGGCTCTCAATAAGGTGTATTTAAGGACTCCCTATGAATCTTATGTCAAAATCTACTACCAGAAGTCAATTTTCAGCTGAAAATTATAAATTAAAAATTTAATAAAAAACTTAATTTATTTTAACAAAAAAAAATAAAAACCATAAAACCATACAGCAAAGTAGAAACTTTATGATTATTGGTAGAAAAACAAAAAAACTGCTATGCGTAAATTTAACTAAGGTATGTGTTCAACGTAAGCACCCTGTACAGCTACACATTTTCTTAATTTGCTAAAACATGCTCTTTGAACCTGAAACAACAATTCCTCATTGCAGCGCAATGAAACATATTTCTTTCTAATAAATCTTCAAATAAGATCTAGACGGCCACTTTCGCTTTTATTTATAATTTTTAGCTGAAAATTGACTTCTGGTAGTAGATTTACCCCGGGTTGCACAAAAGGTGATCAAGGTTTAGAATGTTTAACAGAACGTTATGTCAGTGTTATTCATTGGTTTTAATAGGCAACCTGTCAAAATCTGACATTTCGTTAAACATTCAAAGTACTAATCATGCTTTCTGCAACCGGGTATTTGACATAAGATTCATAGGGAGTCCTTAAGTACACCTTATTGAGAGCCCCAGGGTATATCTTATCGAGAGCGCTCGAGTATACCTTAATGATTTTAAATGCATTTTACGCGAAAACCGCTAGTCCTATCAATAAAGATAAAGTATAGTCGGAATTATACTCATTTGTAGTTACGTTATCCAGGTGAGAAAAAACGTATGTCATAAATTAATAATTAGACATTTTTGTCAATCAATATTAGGTTAGAAAATTTACTGTCGCGTTCAGAAATTCATAGTCTGTTATGTTTTTTTGTATACGTTCAGAAATTAACAAATGATGATTTAGGGCTGGTTGTACCAACAATTTTAAGGAACCCTTAGCACAAGGTATTCCTTAAAATGGCCAAACAAGCAATCTGATTGGCTACATTGGAGATTTAAGGAACAAATAACGCTAAGGGTTCTTTCACACGGGGAGCTTCACGTCTCTCGCTCCTATACAGGAGCTCTTTTCGCCCTACCTGCCTGACGCGACTCCCGGCTCGAGATGCAGGAGACGTGAGGGCTCTCGTCTCCCGATACGTGGCGGCTCCCGCTCTCCGTTTGAAAGCTCCATTGGACTCGTTGCATTTTGGTGCTAAGAGCCTTCCTCTCCTCAGGAGTGAGAGACGTGAAGCTCCCCGTGTGAAAGGAGCCTAATGGTTCCTTAAAATTGTTGGTGCAACCGGCCATTAGCAGTATATTATCATTTTTACATTCGTCTATACACTTTCAATCTCAAAAAATAAAAATAATCTTGTAGTATTTATTTATTAACAAACTTAGTAACAATTAACAATTAATATGATTAATCATGAATAATAAACAAACGCAGCAGATAATTTTAAAAATATTGGCGCAATCGCACTTCAAATTGAGAATGTAATACAACGAGCAGTAGATGTACCAAAACTGAGCTTACAAAAATTGTGAATAGGAAGAATGGTATAAAATTATTTTAACCTCAGGGAAAATTTCAAATACTCATAATTTAATTTACTTGTTTATGAAAAAAATACTGCCTGGATGAATATGTTAACACATCAAAATGTAAATATAAATCCAAAAAATAAAAATACAAACTCAAAAAAAACAAACATATTGCATTGCCAAGTTAATGTAATTGTATCGATAGGATTAAATACTTAAATGACGATCATGAAATAAAATTTGCAAGCACACAAAAGCTCAATCAGTCTCGTCAGTATTGTCAGAGTCCGAACTAAAGTCAGAGATATTGTCTTCGTCGTCGTCGTCTGCGTTAGTCGTAATTACAAGTGGCGGAATATCAGAGGCATCACACACTCGTATTGCCTCCCAAGCCGCTTGAATTACCTTTTCTGTATGAATTACATATTTTTGCCACTGATCTATAGAAATTTCGTTTATAACCCTTTCCCATGTAGCCAGAACTTCTGAAGGTGACCCCTTAAGATTGGAAATATATTGATCGTATTTTCGTTTACATTCCGACCATACCATTTCAATTGCATTAAACTGGCAATGGTATGGTGGCAGTCGCAAAATTTTGTGTCCTAAAGGTTTAACATATTCATCAAGGTAGTATTTTTTTCATTAGGGGAGTTTTTGCGCGCAATATTCCATATTTGATCTTTCATGGCCTTTTCTGGAAAGTTAATGTTCTCTTTATTCAACCATTCGATCAGTCTCTGCTTTGTCCAAGATTTTCTCGGGATTTCTTCTAATAAACCAGAATGGTAACTTGCATTGTCCATGATTATTAATGACTTTGGTGGAAGATTCGGAACCAGCTGAGTTTTAAACCAGTTTTCGAAGTTTTTCCTGTTCATATTGTCATGATAATCCCCCGTCTTTAATCCACTTTTAAATATTAGATCCGCGCCCTTGATGAAGACATCTTTGGTTCCGGCGTGGACCACAATATAACGTTGACCTTAAAACATATAAGTTAACTTAATTTTTCTTAAACATCAGAAATAGGTAATGTTTCATGCACATAGTACTTACAGTCAAATTCCCTCATAAAGCCCAACCTTTAAATTTTTTTAACAAAAAAAATTAAAAAATTATTTGGATTGTTTGGGAGAAATGGGAGGTACGCCACGTGAGAATGTCTCCCAGAAATTCACTGCGAAGCAATATTATGAGCTTCAAAATCTGTAATAATCCTTAAATACGTCAAATTAATATTTTGCATTCCTATGCTATATATTGCTGCACTGAAATTATTCCTAACCATCCGCCAGAGTCCCATCGCCTGACGATTCTAGCCGTTTGCGTTTTTACTTGCAAACGCGTTTTTTTTAACCAAAACAAGTCTAACCTAACTAAACCTAATCAACCTAGCCTAACCTAATTCACCTAATTTAACTAACACGAGTATTAAGCCCTGCAAACGTAAAACTGTTAGGACTCGTCAGGCGGTAGGACTCGGGAGGATGGTTGAAAATAAAACTTTTTCATATATTTCTTACATTGCTTCGCTGCGATTTTTTGAGAGATCCAGGAGTCTTTGAAGGGCCATCATAGCTCCCAAACTATCCTATTGGACCTACTTTTTAATTTTTTTGTACTTTTATAAGCTGATAAAAATATGTACCTAACAGACGAAATTATGAAGATTTACAAGGCACCAGTTTTTACTTAAAAAAAATAAAAAAAAAATATTTTTACCTTCACTGTTTTTTCTTGAATCCGAGTGCTTGGTATCATCTTGCCAGCTACTACGAAATGATCCCTTGCTAAAGATCCACGTCTCGTCAATGAAAACTTCAGTAAAACCTTCCGAACCAAAATTTTTATTTTTGATATACTCCCTTAAAAAATGTATTCTTTTATGAACAATATCTGGCAAGTCCATTAAATAATTTCTATTATTAGATTTTTTCCACCGAAAGCCTATACTTTTGATCCATCTTCTTAAGGAGTCGATGGAAAATTCAAAATATTCAAATTCTTCCCTAAACTTTTGTTTTATTGTTGCCAACGTAACATATTCTTTTCTGGCGTACATAGCATAAATTGTGTCCCGAATTAAATTTTTCAAATATGTTGTAATTTTGGTTTTTGCGGTGCGGTGCTTGGAAGACATATTGGAAGCGTAATCCTGGTCTAATTTTATCCCATTCTTCCTTATATTTGCTATCGTCGTTGGGCTCAATTTCGTAGCATCTGCCACTCGCTGTATTACATTCTCAGTTTGAAGGGCGATTCCGTTTCGGACTTGTTCCTTTTCCAGTTGAAAAAAGCCAATATATTTAAAATTATTCGCTGCGTTTGTTCATTATACCTATTATATCTTTTTCTCGGCATTTTTTATGCTTTTCGAAATAACAACAAGTTGACACACCAATGTTTTTGATTGACAGTGACGGATACTTTACATAACCAAAAATATAAAAAATGAATAATGATCAGACACCCATTTTTTTCAAAAATTTGTTGTCACCGCTGTTTGGAATATACTAAACAAAGATAAACAAAAATGACGTCATTACAAATGAGTATAATTTGGACTATATACCTTTTTTTCATAGAAAACTCAGGGAAATCTACCAGTAAGGTCAATTAATAAAAAATCGATTTTCAATTGTTACCTTTAAGAGCTAATAGCTCGGTAAAGAAGGGGCATAGAGCAAAAAGTTATATGAAGTTGTTACCTTATTTTGATCCAATCTTCACGATCCCAAACTTTGGACCATACCTTTTGGGACACCCTGTATAATTTGGCTGTATTAAAGCTAAAATGATCTTCCAAAATTAGTAATTTTAAGTTGAGTTTAGTTCAGTTTATTTATGTCAATCAATCACACAATTACTACAGAGGCCAAAATTTAGATATAAATATCTATTTTTCTGTTAGTTAAAACAAAATAAATATAAAATATAAATGTTGGTATAGAAGGAACAGATCTTGATCTAATTTAAGATCTCAGAACTTTAAGAGGCCCAGATTTTTGGATGGATAGGAACTTGGCCCTTATTTTACATAAGTTTTTTAGTGGGATCTCCTCTTTTTTTTCTGAGTTTAATGAATGGAAAAAATTGGGAGGGGGATCTCATGCCTGTTGTTTTTCTCATTACCCCTTGCTATGTAGGCAGAACCCAACCATTAGACTGAATAGAAAGTATGTAAATTGCTCATTTTATTGATCCTTAAATCATAAATTGTGCATGGTTTGGAGTCTAATAGGTGAATGAGGCAATTTTCTTTGTTTAGTAAATAAAATCCTGCCTGTATTTTAAATTCTAAGACAATTATGACCTTAGAATGTCAGGATCAATCAGATTGCAAAATTTTAAAATACCTCCTAGAAATACAATATTACAGCCCTGTTTCAGGGCTTTCGAAATAAATATAAGCAGTTTTCAGAATTTTTCCTTTACATTGTCCTAAAACCTACTTACATACCAAATTTCAAGTTTCTACTTCCCCGGGAAGGGCCCCCTAATTCTGATGAGTCAGTCAGTAGTAAAATGAGCGCTTTTCAATATTGTATATCTCAAAAATCCCTTGACATAACTTTCTCAATTTCTTACAGGTAATTAGAATACTTATTTATGAGAATTCACATACCAAATTTTATACCTTTATGTGGAACGAGCCCGAAGTTTACTAGGTGGAAAGGTTGAAACATTTCATGTAAAAGTCACACATTCATGCGGTAGGCCAGAACTTGACCTGGTACACGGTCGTGCACCTAGATTAGTAATCAGTGTGATATTAAGTTTTCTTTGTATTAAATGTCATCAAAAAGGTGCATTTTTATATCAGCTCAGAGTAAGTAGACATAAAATCACCGAAACCCTATTCTTTAAAAAAATAGGTTTATCGCATCGGAGTAAACCTAATTGAAGAGTTGCAAATTCGCCTTAACACTGTTTGTGACTTCACTAAAACAAAAAAATACATTTACGGCCGAGTGATGATCGCGTTGTTAAATTTAGCAATTTTTAAAAATTATCAACGGTTTAGAATGTTTAACAAAACATCATTGTCAGTGTTATTCAATGATTTTAGTAGGCAAAATCTGACATTTTGTTAAACATTCTAAACCGTTGTTAACTTTTAACAATTGCTAAGTTAACAACGGTTTAGAATGTTTAACAAAATGTCAGATTTTGACAGCTTGCTTACTAAAATCATTGAATAACACTGACAATGACGTTTTGTTAAAGATTCTAAACCGTTGTTAACTTTTAACAATTGCTAAGTCCATTGCTAAATTTAACACATTCGCTGACAGTACCAAATTAAAAGTCGTCAAAAAATAAGCACTTGTTTTTTTTTACCTAATTTAGTTCATTTTTGTATAAATATAAGACTGAGTGAAAAAAAAGTAATTTTTTGTGTATTTTTCCTTAAAAATAGAAGACGGTTATGGCAGGTCTGTCCATCAGACACATTTATTTGGTGCAGACACTTTAAAATAAACGGATAGGTCACACCCAAATACCTAAAAAAACAAATATAACCGAACATCAAACTAGAATTTCTAACACTGAAAATACTACAAAACCGACTAAAACAGTGAAAACAAAGCAAGCGCACGTCGCTGCCGATTAAAGTGGCGTTATCCCTGCCATACCTTTGGAGGTAGATATCGCAACGACTGGTTAACACTAGCGGATGCGGAGAGCTTTCGATAAGTATTCCCGCGAGACGCGAGAAGCCCCGAACTCGACACAGTTGCCGACTAACGGGCGGGGCGTCTCAAAATTGTTTTTACGTTAGATTATAGAAAAATCCCAAACAATTTATAGTGTATAACAATGTTCGTTAAAAAAATAAATAAATACTAAAATTAAATGAGTGCATCTTTCATCAAATCATCACCAATACAAAATATTATTAAAACTAGTTATTTATGCGAAAAAGTGTGTAAAGTTAGTCTTTTTTTACGCACAGACCAGTTCGCTATATAACTTATTTAATTTTTTATTTGGGATCGATTTTTAATGAAATATATATCAGAAATTAAAAACCTAAATATGCAATTAGCATATTAATATACCGAGTGTCATAAGCTATGTTTGATAATGAAATAATTATAATAGTAATTTGTAAAAAAATATTTGAATTTTACGTTGTTCACTTTGCGCACTAGTGTGTAATGTGAATTACTGGACCTTTTTCGTTATACCCACCCCACAGAAACCGTATAAAAACATGTCAAATTGACAAAAAAGTACACTTTTGGTGATTTATCACGACTTAAATATAATTGGGAAAATAAAAAGCCCCTTTATCTAACCAGAACTAACCATAACCGCCCTTTCTGGCCGATTCCCGTGGAGCCAGAGAGGACGGTCATGGTTAGTTCTGGTTAGTTAAAGCGGCTTTTTATTTTCCCCAATTATATTTAGGCGTGAAAAATTTTAAAAAAGTATACCTACAAATTGAAAAAAAAAACCTTCCCCCTCCCATCATCCCTTTTTGGCCGACTTCGACTTGCGTAAATCGTTCGTGATTGGGGGAAACCAAAGCCCCGCATCCGCTAGTCACTAGGACTGGCACAGTTGATTTTCTACCATTAAAATTTGTATTTAAAGCCGGGTGACGTCGTCCACAAATTGAAAAAAGACTGCTTTTTTATTTATTTATTTACGGATAAATCCTTTAAAAATATAAAAATTATAAACTACAGAATTTAAAAAAGGCTCTTTAGTTTTTTATTAAATTAAATTAGAGAACAGTTGCACACAAAAAATAAAACACCCCCTTTACATTAATCTCAAAATCATTTTAAAAACATTGTCCCCTCAATACTTTTTTCAACCCCCTTAAATTATAAATAAATCATGAGCCAACCATTACATCTTTCCATGATTCCATTGATGGTCGATTCTTCCATAAAGGTTTATGCGCTGATTTTAAAAAAATTTTATGATCTCTTAAAGATCTGGGAAAATAAAAGTTAGCTTCTGAGAATTTGCAACAGTCAATAGAACCATGCAGAATTTTTGGGGGCCCTTAATATATATAGTAAAATTTTTCTAGTTTCTAACGATTGCATGTTAATGTTAATTTAAGTTACTATAATCTATATATTACCAGGAATGTTCATTTTAAAACCATTAAGAAAAACCCTTTTTCTGAATCCCCCCGTTTTGAAAAATAATATATATATATATATATATATATATATATATATATATATATATATATATATATATATATATATATATAAAATATATATATAAAAATTAATATATATATAAAAATTATATTTTTTCTGCAATAATTTATATGTTCTAAAAAATGAAATCTGAAATAAAAAAAATTCACCCAAGTCCCTTTTACATAACCCTTTTTTTTAAATGGAAAAAGATTTCAAATAGTAAACATTGTTCTAACAGCCAATTCCTACTAAACTAGATATATTTACATTTATCTATATTAAAGTTATCTCATTTTTGTTACACCAAGCATAGAAAGTGTCTAAATCATTTTTAACTTTAACCTTGTCACCATCAAATTAATCTTGGAAAATATCATCAGCAAACAACAAAAATTGGCAAAAGTGAAAGCAAAAATATCATTTATAAAAGGTTAAAAAAAGTGGCGCCATATGGGCTCCCCGAGGACCACCCAAAGTCATCTGATCAGATAAATAATAATTGTTTTAACTATTTGGGTGCATTCACTCAAGAAAGATTGTATCCAGCTAAGCAAATTCCATGTAGCCCAATATTATAAGCTTTTGAATGAGTAGATCATGGTTAAACCCCGTGAATGCCTTGGGGAAATAGGGATCGATTTGAGGTTTCCTTTCCCAAGGGATCAACAACGTAATCATAATAGATGAGGAGATAGTTGTGCTGGAGGGCCCCCCGGAAACCATGTTGATTAGGTATTATTACATGATCCCAAATTTAAATTTTTTAAAAAATCTGTAACTAAAGATTGAACAATTTTGGAATCAATGAAGGTCTGGATATTGGAGATAATCATTTACTTCATCTCTAGAACCGAATTTTTAAATTAAATTTAAGACACCCTTCAGCATAGGGAAACATACCGTTTGAAAGGAGCTATTAAACATTACCCCGAGTGGTCTAGACAGAGAGAACTAGTGATGGAACGGACGTCCGGTTCAAGTACCGAATCCGGCAAGTCCGGCCACTTCACCGGACTTCGGTCCGGCCGGATTTTCTGAAAAAAACCGGCGTCCGGCAAATTTTTAATGTTATTAATAAGGAAATATAATTTAATAAGTCATTGGAAATAAAAAAAAAGGAAATAAAAAACTTGGGTAGAAAAAGCCTTACATTTAGTAACTGATTACAGGTAATCTCTAATTCTTTACAAAAAGGAAAAAAAACTGTTAATAATCAAAATGTACTTTTTCAAATTATGATGAATAAAAAAAAGTTTTTCAGCTTTTGACTGGTTAATCTAGAACGCTTTTCTTCATAAATGTTCCAATTTCTGAAAAAGCCTTTCGAATACCCCTACTTGCTGGGCGCTTAAATATCGTTAAAACTTGGGCTCCATTTGGAAACTCATCCTTGTGCTTTTCCACCAATGTTGGGCGATTTTCCCCCCTGTAGGGGCTTATTAAGAAATTTTCAAACTGGTCTTCTATTTTTTGTTCTTACCTTCATTCCAATTGAAAAAAGGGGGGGGCAATTTTTTTTTAAAAATGTCCAAACTGACGGACTTTTTGATGTTTCATGATTTTGAAATGGTTCTTCATCACTACTACTGTCATGTACTGCTGTTGTTAAATTTTCAGTGCTTTCAGTGCTATTATTAATCTCCTTGAACTTTGTTATTCATTTAAACAAGTCGGGAGCAAAATATTTTCTGGGGGAAAAAAAATAATTTATACCTAGAGCCCCAAAACAGTAGCAATGCCATAATTGGGATTCGGTAAATTAGTTGAAATTTTAAAGAGGAACATAAAATTTAAAAAACAGTGATTTTAATATTATAAAAATGTTCAACACCAATATCCAAATTCCTAAAAAAACAGCGCCAATCTTGGGAGTTAAAAATCGTGAATGTTTCTTTTCCCCCCCCAAAAGAAACATATTTTAAATTCCCCAAAACCCCAAAGCATATTCAGTTCTATACTTAAAAACAGGGGGGATGATGGCATCACAAAAAGCAGAGTTTCAATGACACTTTGGTTTGATTACAATTATTAAAAAAGGCCAAAAAAAACATTATTGGCATTTAAAACATGATTAACTTGTCCAAAATCCAAAAACGATAGGGGTTTAAAAAAAAATTGCAAATATCATTTTTAAAATGGCGTCATATAAGTGTATTTTCTCAATGCCCCTTAAAGGAAATCATAGTCTTCCCGTCCCGTATTTGGGGGAATATAAAACGAAAAACAATCTCCCCCCCACCAGCAGTAAGCAACACCCAGATCTCCCAATATTGGCACTTTTAACCAATTTTTTTTACCAAAACCTCCTGGAAACCAAAATGCTCCACCCCCCAGGTCTGTCACAAATTTGGTGTGGCAGGGCTGCCGCGAATGTGTTAACAAGGATCACCTCATTTAAAGCTTCAAAATTGAATTGCAGTACAAACATCTAAAGAATAAATTTTGAATATTTAGGTAACTGAAAGGGTTTTGGGTCCCATCTTTGATTAAATAAAAAAAATTTTTTTTAAATTTTTTTTTTTTAAAAAAGCTATCAAAAAAATTGGTCAGATCCTGGGCATTTAATTTCAGTATTCCCGTTTTGAATGGCGGCAATATTTATATTTTTTTTAAGTTAAAAAATTTTTTTAAAAGCTTTTTTTTCCCCTGGTAGCATTTTGGGTTTTCCTATGGGGGAAAAAAAATTTTTAGATTGAAACCTGAATTCAAAGTAAGTGACTATTATTGACAAATGTTAAAAAATTTCTAAAAAATTTAAATTTTTTTCATGGCAAATATATTAACAAAATATATTTTTTTTTTTTGGATGATGGGCCACAAACTGGTTATTGGACGAAAGTTTATAGTGATAATTAAATATCTCTATTGGGTCATAAAAAGAAAAAGGTCAAAGTTTATTTTATCAAAACATATGTTTGGTGCAATGTTATTTACTATTATTTAAAAGGTAAGATAAAAAACAAAATAATAAACAAAATAAAAAAAAAATTTGTCACTTTATAATAATAATATGTTTAAATTACAAATTAGACTGAAGTATAAATGAAATTTAGTAAATGGCGGGGTTTGTCTTTTTTTAAACAGCAATTTTTTTAAAAAATTTTTTTTTTTCTTATTTGTTAACCTAATAAAAAAAATAGGGCAAAAAATAATTTTTATACATTATACAAAATAAAATAATTTCTTTATTTCCCTATAAAAATACTAAATAAATGGCTATAAATAAAAAAATTGAAGAATACCTAAAAAAGGAGATGATCATCCCGTTTTTTTACGTTTTCTCCTTGAATAAGCAATTTTAGCAGATGTTTTTTTAATAATTTGTTATTATTAAAGGGTTGATTTTTTCCATTTACCAGAAAAAAAAGTTTTTTTAATAGAAAAAACCAGAACTAACAAACAACAATTCCAAACTATTACCTAGTTCTGGTTATTTTGGTTAGTGGTCGTTAGGTTTTCCTCATTAAATTGTAAAATTTCTTTTATCATAAGTGCTAAAAAAAAAAAAAAAAAAGGTTGGTATCTTAATTTTTGACTTTTATAGGCAAAAATAGATTTTTAAACTTTTTAAAATTCTTTTTCTTTGTAATTTTATTTTTATTTAATCCATAATGCTTTAAATTCTGCCTTTACTTAACCTAAACAGAGGTTTTTCACTTTTAATTTCTTTTTTCTCTGCAAAAAATGCTTTTTTCAATTTTTCTTCTTGTAATCCACTAAACAAAATGTGTTTTTTTTTATCTGTAATATTATTTTTTCAAATCTTGAGCAAAACAACGGACCCTTAGTAAATGTTGGACTAGTAAATGGCTATTTTTAACACAGTAGTTAAAAAAACACTATTTTTTTTGCAAATTTTCACTAATTTTTTATTTAAACCTAACATGTTTCACCACAGTGGCTTTGTCAGAATATTCAGCATATATTAGTTTTTAGTACTTATACTAACTGCTAAGTATTGTTGTTAAAAAATATTTTATTCTATTAGTTTCCTTATAAGATTATTGAGAGCAGGGAATCCTACTGATAATTTCAAAGTGGTTTTTTTATAAACCCTTTGTGCATAAGTGATAAAAATATCAAGCTGTATAAAAATATGTTGCAATCAATTTAGTGTAACCTATTTTGGTTGGTCACATATTTGGCTTTTAAGTCAAATGATACAAATATTCAATTTCTTTTGGTATATTTTTAATTTCATGTTGATTAAAATTCTTAAAATAAAGCAGCAATAATATAAGGTAAACATGTTGAAAAATAAAAACTGCTTTTGGGAAAGGGGAAAAAATAGTAGATAATGTTGATAAAAAAAAAATAATTTTGAATAGCTTTTTTAATTTTTTTTTTAGTTTACAATTTTTTACCAACTACGGAAAGAAAACAACAATAAATAAGCAAATACATAGTATTTTAGGGGGGAGTACATAGGGGAGTATATAAGTAGAACCTAATATATTAGGCATTTAGGTAATTCACTTACCCTCATTTAACTTCATAATCTGTAAAACGTTTTTGCCTACTCCTATTGTTGTAACAGGATTAACTACATCGATTTCCAAAAAATTTGCAGGGGCTGCATATGCATCATCTAGTGTTTGCTTCTTTACATTTAACCTTCTTGTGGCTTCCACGGTTGTATCAGATTCAGCCATCATTATGAAAATTTAGGTATTTAAACGTCTTTTATTATTAAAGAAAAAGAACCATACAATCTTGAAAAGGGACTTATGCCGTTAAAAGGATCGTTATCCCTAAAAAATTAAAGTTTTTTCATTACAAACTACACAGGCAAATATGCCGATAAATGAACAATAAATGACATTTTTAAAATGAAAAGAATGCATTTTCTTTTTTTAAGTAGGGCTTAGTAGCTAGGGCTGTACCTTAATTTATTGGCTTTCTTCAGTTTAATTTTGCCACATATTTCCCGGATAATTTTCCCTAGTCCAGCTCTAATGGCACTAACAATTTTAAGGAAACCCTTAGAACAAGGGAATCCTTGAAATGTCCAAACAACAATGGATTGGCTACGCTAAGATTTTGCATTAACGCTTAGTTCAAAATTTTTGGGGAACCGCCATAAATGGGAAAACAACAAAATTTAAAAAAAAAGGCCTTTTTTTCACGTGCAATTTGGATGTTCCCAAATGCAGTGACGTGACTATTGATATCAGACACTTTTTTTAAAAGTCACAAGTTTGTACTGCTGGCCCAAAGGGGAATAAACCTAACAAGAGTTTGATCTAAGCCCATATAAAACCAATTTAAATGTCAATTCGGTATTGTGACGTAATCTGTTTGCCTTTTTGTTTTGTTTACAAGTAATATAAAGTCTTAATTTTTAAAATATTATACATTACAGTTCTAATAGCTAATTACGTATCCAAAATAGTTTTGAAAGTTGAATATTTAACAAAAATTAATAAAATAAATCTGCCTTGGGCAAAATGGGCAACGGTGACGTCCAAACATTAACCTTTGCACTGCGGACAAATAGTAATAATCAGCACTCCTTGTTAAAGTTTACATTTGCTGCTGGCCACCTCAGGGCTGACTCTACCACGTGTGAACGTACCTGATTCGCAGATTCAAATAATCGGCGATTCAGGTATGCTGTAAGAGAGACCTAGCAACGGCGATGACTGTTACTGTCTCTTTCCAATGCGACTACGTTTTTAGCGCTTTGCTTTATCGCTCCAGGTTAGTATATGCTCGAAGTACCGTTTAAAAAGATCTGAAAAAGCTCTGAAAATAAATTTTGTACTTTTTGATATGCCGGGTATTATATATTGGAATACCTTCACTTCTGTGGTTTTAACTTTGCTTTTGTAAAATGTGGATGTTATAAACGTACTCCAAATATTAACTTGGCAATATTAGGATTGTCACGTAAAAAAGATAATTTTAAATAAAATAAAAGAAACCAATGGGCTTCAACCCCAGTTTAATTTTAAGTTTTTTTTGGGACGTATGAAGCACCTCCCTAAAATATGCCGGCATTTGGCGCTACAGATGGTCTCTGTCAATTAGAAAAGAGGAAGCAAGGAAAGTGACAAGTGTGACAACTTACATTTGACAGATCGTGTCCTCCCGGTTTTTAGGTTATCTAATATTTATTTAAAAATGTTTAAATTTTATCAAAAACTAATTATACAACAGTCCAAAGGGATAAGCAGGATACCTTCGTTGACATGGTATAATGGATTTGCGTCGTCAACAGTGGCTGAAGTAAATAATGCTAATTCACAGAGCTTTTGTAGATGAAAAAAGATCTAAAACTCGGACCTCTAAAAACCATGATATGATTAAAGCAGCATTTGCTTCAATCCATTTAGAGGATCGTACCTGGGAGATTCAAACACCAGCTACTGACGATAAAATCAAAAGTGCAAATTCAGTTAATGAATTGTTGTCTATATCATCTGGAACAGGCATTTCAAGAAGACATGCTCTAAAGGTGTGTTTAATTTTTAATTCGATATATTTTACTTTAAGAATATTAACCAGTATATATTGAAATGACACTGTCTTTGGTGCTGATGATCATAAGTGCTTAATATTTGTGTAAAAATTAATGTCTGAATAGAAAGCCATATTAAGCAAACCATGGTTATATCGAATGATTATTTGTGTTTTAAGTAAAAGTTAGTTCAAAAACAACATCACTATGATCGTCTTCTTTCTTCTTTGATGCCACTTAAGACTAAAAAAATAAGTCAGATTAAAAAAACTCAACACAGACAGTAGTTATCATAGAGCTACCATAAGTACTGTAATATTACAATATTTAAAAATAAAATAAATAATTACGCATATTCCCTTTCAAGTGGCACTTAATATATCTTTTTTTTTTCTTTTTAGGTACTTTCTATTTTGTCTGATTGGACTTCTAGTTCTAAAGTAAACTTACATGATTTTGAAAGTGATCCAAGATTTATAAGACTTTGTAAAATATTAACGAAAAACCCTCCAGGACATAAAAATAATAATAGTCCCAGTAAACCCAAAAGTGATGACTTATCTACAATACTAAGTGTAGCAGCTGATGAAGAGGCGGCGAAACTGGTGGAAAGTATAACTCTTTCACAGATGGTCAAGGTAAGTTATGATGCATTAAAAGCAGTTTTGACTTGTGACAAATTCCTCAGAGGGTTCACAATTCAAAATAACATTTTAAGTAAAATAAACATAAACATACTTAAAAATTCACCTTTTATTTATATAAATTGATTTATAACTACATTAGTAAAGTCGGAAATTTTTTTAACAATTTTTTGTTCATGAACAGTCTAGCAGCAATAAACAACATGCATGGGAAACAAAGCAACATATTTCTCATACAATTTAACTTAAAATGTCTTTTAAAATAATTTTTTACTTGCGTTATATTTATTTCTATTATGGGCCACCCCATATTTTTAACAATAATTTTGTTCTTCAAACCTAATTTTCCAAAAGACTTAAAACCTTAACAGAACAGTATCTATTTTCAATATTTTTACTCCAATAGAAAATATTTAACAAATATAACAATCAATTAACACAAAATGTAACGAATTTCCACTAAATACCATTTTAAAAATGTTTGTAGGTAGGTAGGTTTAAAGTAAGTGGACTTGTTATGCCCTCCACTGCGACCACTCGGTCTATTGTGGCTCACACCTTCTTCTATTTCTCCCAATAGGATCAGACTTCTAATGAATCCGATACCAGATTGGGAGAGATTACCAGACACAAGCACATACATGTTCTGGTGTCCCTGTCTCCTGGAGAGTATGATGAGCAGACGGTTAGATCTTTGTTTGGGAGTCTGTAGGGGTCAATGAGAAATATAATACTTTTTCAACATATTCTTCTACTATTTTGACATATCATTCCCTATTTCCTCCTCACATATTAAAAATCACTGCCAAAATTGCGTAAAACGGAAATTAAAATGTATTCCTCCTATATTAAAGACCTATATGTTTGGTATAAACAAACAAACAGCCAAAACATTTATAATCAGTATAAAACTGAAAGGAAGCAATATAGACAATTTATATCAAACTACAAAAGGGTATCAATGATAATTAAATTTCAAATTCAATAATAAAGTCAAACAGCATGGAATATCTTTAATTCTGAGTCTAACAAAATTAAATCATATGCTAATATATGAAATACGGTTAGAGACTGATGAGATTATAGAGGACCCCCAAATCATTGCAGAACTATTTAGTGAACAATTTAATTTACCCATGACAGTTCGTAATAACACATCATCAGAACCCTCAGGTAAATTTTCCAACTTTGTTTCTTGGACCTGTTGATGTACCAGAGGCTTTCAGAATTATTATGAGCCTACCAAATAAGTTCTCTGCTGGACTTGAAGATTCCAGTTCGAATTCTCAGTTCAGTTTTCCTATGGAGCTAAGAAAGCAAAAGTAGTTCCGACTTTTAAAAAGGTGAGCGGTGGGAAAAACTACAGGCAAGTGTCAGTGTTGCATCAGGTTCTAAGGTGTTTGGGAGAGCCATTTATTCTAGAATCATGGACTTTTTACACCTTCATAACATTTTAAAAGATACCCATCATGGATTTGTACCAAAAGCTCTACACATCTAGCAATTTTTAAAACTATTTGTTACTTAATGAGAAAAGGATAATAATGACAAGGTAGCAGGTCTGTATTTTGATCTTTCAAGAGCATTTGACACTATTGACCATCAACTAATGAAGGATAAACTGGAAGGTTGTGGGCTGAGGGTGCAAGTGCTTATTAATAAAATCATATCTTTGCAGAAAGAAAGCAATCAGTATGTGTTACAAGTAATGGGAAGCAGTGGTTCTCTGGGACTACGGGAGGTAAAGCAGGGTGTTCCTCAAGGCTCAATACTGGGCCCAATTTTGTTCCTGCTTTATGTGAACAGTCTTTCTGGGGTGTTTACCTCAGGTCATGTGTTCAGTATGTGATGATACATTGGTTGTATTTACGAGCGGGTGCTTGGGGACCCTATCTGGGGCGTGTTCGGGTGCAGCAGAGCAGATGAGGAATTGGTGCCAACAAAATTATTTAAATTAAACGCAGATAAGACTGGACTAATAACATTTGAAAAGTCGTTAACCGAAGGTCATTCCCTTTTGCTAAGATGAATGGTAAATCCATCCCGAAGTCAACAACATTAAATTTCTAGGAGTTATAATTGATTCAAACTTAAGTTGGAAAGACGATATTCACTCCCTGCAATCTAAATTGAACAGTATGTGTGCATTGATATGAAGATTGAGAGATTCACTTTTTTGTAGACAGTATTCGTAGTTTCTATTTTGCTTGTGTTCAGTCCCTTATAAGTTATGGGATTTTTCTGGGATCTTCCATACATCCGATCAATATCTTTAAAACTCAAAAGCGTATTATCAGATGCATACTTAAAATTCATCCTCGATCCTCTTGTAAACCATTTTAATAGTCTAGGTTTTTACCTGTTCCTATTCTTTATTTCTTAGCCTTATAATGTTTGTTAAAAAATCCGCATTTATTCAGTTAAACTCTGATTTTACTCCAATCCATGACAATTGTTACTAGAGGCAGGGGTGGTCTTAGTATTCCTTCTCACAACTCAACATTTTTGAGAGGGGACCTTATTATGTGTAGTGAAGGCTTATAAATCTTTGCCATCTAACTTGAGTGAAATGAGAACAAGGATAAATTTGAAAGGGCTGTGATGCAGTTTTTGAAGTAAATGTTTCTACTCTTTCAACTTTGATTATTAATTAAATTGTTTTTATGTACATGTAAGAGTGTTTCATCTTGATTGTTATTGCACACAGATTTAATTGGTTTTAATTAATTGTATTTATACTTTTTATGATTTTAATATGTTAGGTAATTGTATGTATTTTAAATATATTGTTTGACGTTTCTTTGTCATTGTAAATGATTTTGTTGGAAATAAAGGATATTATTATTATTATTATTGTTACAGGAACCAGATGTTCTTTCTGAGGGCCGCATTCGGTTACTCTATGAAAATGGTCCTATCCGCTTTTTGTTTAAAGCAGGGAACCATTTTCCCTATAAAGCAGTTCTGTCCGCCTTCTGTTTGGATTCAGGGATCCTTTCTAAGCACCTGTTTATTCGGGATGGATAAGCCCTTCCCCGTGAGACAGTGCCGGTGACTCAGGGGCCCTTTTTGAAACGGATTCACCCGTTTCAGACGGCGCACCTTTGTCTCTTGTGACCGAGTAACACCTTCGAAACGGATTTATCCGTTTCAGTCCTACTTTTTTCAATGAAAGCGGTCCTGTCCGCTTTCTGTTTGGAAACTAGGAAGTAATAGTCCACCACGGCAGAGCCCCGCATTACTGCAGTAAGGCTAGATACTCTGAGAGGTCGCCCTGTAGTCAGAGGTACCGTTGAAGACACCTGCTAGGCACAGGATGTCATTCACTCATTAGCACGGTACAGGTATGCTAACACCTTGAGTTAAGGCTTGTGTTCATCTTACTTTGGATCCCCATCAAGGGATTCTTTTAAATTTTCATAAAATAAATGGTATGAATGAAATCCTGGTCTTGTATTATGCCTATATTAAATACTAAGACAATTATGATCTCAGAAACTCAGGTTCAATCAGATAATAATAAAAATACCCTTCGAGACGGAATATTTTGAAAACTAATCGTCTCAACTGCCTCAATTTTTATTGAGCATATTTGAAAATTTTCAAACTATGAAAAATATAGACCGATCTATACACTAGAAATCTTCACAATAATATCCTAAATATTGACGTCCACCCAGATATTGGATCAGACCACCTGTCAATGGAAATTACATTTAGTACCAACGTGACTCCAACAAAAGACCATATAAAGTGCAACTTAGAAGCTGTCAATAAGGTCATGACGAGGTTTATAGAAGAGCCAGAACAGAAACGATACAGCCCTTTACAAATAACCAAATTTAATCAAAAATTAACCCAAACCATACTAGAAAATTCACCCACCCAAAAATCCGATACTACTCCCACACTCTGCCACCATTTATCATAAGGCTTATCAAAACTAAGAGACGTATGTATAGAATATAAAGTAATCCTACACCTAAACATAAGAGAAAAATAAATGATTACAACAAAAATATTCAAAACCTCATACATCAGTATAGAACACAAACATGGCTGGATGCTTGCAAAATATCGAGCAACAACAAGGGGCGTAACTACTGGCAAGAAATAAAAAAACTAACAAAATACAAAACCAGAGCAAGCATCCCAACAATCAGTCAGAATGGAATAGAATATTCAGAAGATAAAGAAAAGGTTAAAGTCATGGCACAACATTTTAGTGAAGCATTCAAAGAAAAAACATACCCTGAATATGATGTAGACAATTACAACACCATAAATAATTGGTACAACGAGTATTTTAACCAGCCTAACAATCACATCAAGAACACTAGATATGAAATTACAGAGGAAGACTACATGGACATAATAAATCGTGGCAAAACCACTTCTCCGGACATGACAATATCACTAAAAACTTTATCCGCCATTTAAAACCTCCGTATACATAGGCATATTGCCAAAATGTAGAATACTGCTTAAACAAGCATTACTTTTCCATTGAATGGAAGACAGGAATAATGATAACACTACCAAAACCTAACACAGACACACAAAACCATAAACTACCGTCCAATAACTTCTGTCATGTACTAGGAAAAATCTTGAAATCTTTATTAAGATTAACACAGAAAAAGCTCTTGATCAAAAAATTCCACTATACCAATTTCGATTCAAAGAAAAATGCTCAACACAACACCCTGCAGCAATATTTCTAGATATCAACAAATCTTTCGATAGTGTGTGGCACAAGGGTCTTCTTTGTAAGTTACACCAACTAAAATGTCCTCGTAAACTAATTTTTATTATTAAAGAGTTTTTGGAAAAGCGACAAATACGAATCAAAATTAATAATTCCTTTTCAAATAGCTTCACACCAGAACAAGGACTCCCCCAAGGATCACCACTATCGCCATTATTATATAATATATACTGCTATGATATATACAGCACAAATCAAGGGATTAATCTACATACATACATACGACAATTTGCTGATGATACAGCACTGATAACACATGCTAAGTCCTTATCACATACTATTAAAAATCTGCAATATTTAATGAACAAAACCCTAACATGGTTTTACCAATGGAGATTACATTCTAACCCTGCAAAATCGCAGTTTATTATCTTTCACCACAATATTAAAGATAATTCCCCTACAATCGAGATAGCCAATCTGGAAATAAAGCCAAAAGCGTCAGTGAAATACCTAGGATTAATAATTGATAATAAACTAAACTTTAATCAACACACATCCACTATCAAACAGAAGACAATAACCAGGGCCAAACATTTCAGAACTTTGACATACAAGGACCAATAAGCAAAACAACTGCCAGCCGAATATACAAATTCATATGCAGACCTCTCCTTGAATATGGTCATACAATGTTTCTTAATATAAGAAAAACAGCAGTTAAAAAACCTTGAAGTTGCTGAAACTACATCCTCGCATTATAACAAAAGACGACATCCAGGAACCCTTACATAATCCATCAAACCAGCTACTGTACAATACTACCCAGATCCAAACAATTTCCAGCAGACTAATACAATTATCAAAGAAATTCGCCTCGAAGCCGCACAACATCGACCTACTCCAGCCATTATGTATCCAAAGAACTGACTACCAGCAACAGAATCCACCATTTACATTTCCAACTACTACAATTATAGAACATTTACAAGAAATGAACAATCAGTGACGCATGACGTGTTTTTTTTTTTTAATTTCCATACTGTTACCATAACATTAATTAAACGAAATTAAATTAAAATACTGGGCAGCAGGACCTAGGTCAATAGCCCATTGGCATAGTATAGTTTATTGTATTGTGCCAATAAATGTCTTAATAAATTAATAAATAATATAGACCGAAACTAGTCTTCCTATTTAAAAAAATTGACGACTTTGTGATTACTTGTTGGTAGTTGACACCACGAAAAAAATTTTCAGGTCATAAAAAACTTTGAGCTATATTTTAGTGGAAAAACATGTGTCACTTATTTTAACCTAATTTTCTTCCAATTTAACATTGTTTCTTGCGAAAAAATTATACGTGATATTTGCCGATACCATCCTAAATGCCTCATGTCATTAATGGACGCCCCCTGTGCTAAACTATTATTGATTTTAGGTACTGTCAACTCTATCTGTTAAAAAGCGACGTTCTATTTTATTACTTAGGACACTAGCTTATAACATTGCCGCGAATCCGGAAAACTTGGACATTAAACAGTGTGCTGATTTGCTCTACAGTATATCAACTTTAAATTTTTATGATGAAAATTTATTTGAAAGAGTAGCTAACAATGTAATAATGGTGCTTCAAAATGAAGAAGTTAAGAAAAGTGCCGTTATCGGATCTATACTTACTAGTGTTGGACTATTAAAGTATAAAAATCCTGGTGAGAATAATGTACCTTTAAAATGTAATCCCATTTAGTCAAGTTTTTTTCCATGTATTATAGTTTCTGTGTTTATTTAATTGCTAAAGATATCATTATACAAACTAAGTTGTTTATTTATTTCAAATATTTCTTTCAGAAAGAGTCTTAAAAGTTAAAGCAACATTTTGGTTACAATAATATTGAAACTAATGCATGAAACTAAATACAAAAAAGCTTGACTACAGAGGCTTATCTCTTACTTTTTGTTAATGTCATTTTTTTTTTTTGATAACAAGCTGTTGTATTTCCATTAAGTAATGAAGTGCTTCTTTAAGACTTCAGTTTACCTTTGAGAACTACCTTAATTGGTAGAATTATATTATACTCACTTTCTTCTTTTTTACGGAAGCTATCTCCTCTTAGTGCTTTGGCTTTGAAGCTAGACGTCGTAATATCTTATAAATTCTCATAATTAAACGGTTTTTGACTCTCTTTTGTTATGGTCAATTGATTTTGTGCACCCTGTTAGTGCACATATCTATACCCTGGGACCTTGCCGAAGCGGCTGTTCTTGTATGTGTGGTAAGTAACCCAAAGAATATTTTGCCAAAGTGGCAGTTTTTTTTCCCCGGTAGTCGTCTAAATTAACTGCTCCAGCTTTCTGGGTGTTGTGTGCCTAATCTTCCATTTTCTTTTATACTAATCCTCCCACTAGTCTTCTTTCTTCTAAAAACTGTATAACCCGCGTGGGCTCATTTTCGGTTGCCCAAATAATGCCTATCTTTGTGGCAACGCTTCACTATGATAGATGTGGTAGGCTGTTTCTTCCCCTCATGCCTTCTGCAACCAGGTTCCAATGTATGAGCCCATCTTGTAGGTGTTCTCTTAGTTATCGTGTTCTGTTAGCAGCCCTGCTGTTACAAGTGTTTTCCCCCCTTGTCTAATAGTTCTTCCTTTGTTCTTTTGGGTGAGCCCTTTATGAAGCTTTTTCCAATGTTTTATTCTACGATGCTGGACCAGTATTCTGTGTTTTTTTGGATCCATCCTAGTTTGGCTCGTGCTGTGGTTATAGTCACTCCGGGGGCAGGTTATGGTTCAAAGTATTTAGTGGATGATCCCTGTCTTGCTAGCTCATCCGTTTTTTCGTTGCCTTCTATTTCCGAATGTCCAGTGAACACAGGTGAGTTATTCTGTTGCATTCTCCAAGGACTTTCAGTTCTTTTGGTATTTCCATGTCAGCTTGGACGTTACTTTGGGTTTGCCCCCAGTGATGCCTGGCTGTTATAATGCAGATCCGCTTCTTTTACAAGCCCTTTGTTTTTTTTTGCACAGCATATAGCATTATTGAAAGCATAAAATTTAACGTTAAATACTGACTAAACCATATCCTTTAAGTTATAATGACTAAGTGCAATTAGGCTATCAACTTTGATAATATATAAAAATTGTTTGATTCTGAATGTTTATAGTTTATTTTTAGCACTTCTCGATGCCATTTGTGAATGGGTAGTAAAAAATCACGGAATTTGCCACCCCAAGATATTTTCAGTATATGTATGACACTGCAGTCCTTAATTATACACCACCAAATTCTGAACAATTATTTAATTAAATCGGTAATTTTAGATAAAATCCACTTTTACTAATGAAACCAAGTAATTTTTATTTGTGTAAATTTTATTTTAGAGTTTAATGCCTCAGCTAAATCGGAAGAAGCTGAAAACCCTTTGGTTTGGTTGAAATTGTTTGGTCGTAGTTTTATTAAATCGAGCTAATGCTGAACATGTAAAATCGGTTCTGAATGAATCTTTTATTGATTCCCTTGAAAGTAAGTATGGTATGGGTTTTTTTAATGTTGCAATTTTATAATTTCCTCCTTTAAATTAGAAAATAAAAAAGTAACAATAAATACCAGAATCCCAAAATACAAATAGTTAATATTTTTAATACCCAGTGTTAAATATTGATTAAAATCAAATATTCCTGGAAGAAAGATTTAAGTTTATAAAACTGTTTTGTCTACACCGTTTACTTATGAAGTTTTAACATATTTTCTAGTATTTGAATTTATGTTATAAGACTCATAACACGACCAGTGGTGTTAGGAATGTCTAAATATATATATATATATATATATATATATATATATATATATATATATATATATATATATATATATATATATATATATATATATATATATATATATTTAAAATTATTTTATAAAATACCCTTTTATTATAATTAATTAAATTAAATTAAGATTAAAAACTTTTTTTACATTTCTTAAAACAATCCTGCTGCTGATGATGATAATACTGAAGGTCTAACTGTAATGGATTGAGCTGTTGACCAGTTTGGCTTTCACCGGCTGCATATATTACTCACTTTTTTTTTTTTTTATTTATAAATTACTTAAATAAATTATTTTTATTATATTGCTAGACTTTGACAGAATATAGACTTTTTGTGTTTTGTTTCTGTTTTTTATTTTAAATCGCAAATGTTTTTATAAATTAAATTAATTCTGTTACTCAAAATGAATATAAATTCCTTATAACATATAAAAAATTAGATGTGTAAAAATGAACCAATTAAAGGTGGATATTAAGAAAATGTTAATTTTATTTTGTATCTCCTTTGTTTTAATTCAAATAATTTTATTTAGTCTTCTTCGGGGTTCACGAGAAAATACACAAGATGGCTGTTAATTTGAGGAATATTTATTTTGTTGCAATGTGAAATTTCTTGTAATCCTATGGACTGCGATTGAAAGCTAGGCCGATTTAGCATATTTATCTTTCTGCCCTATAAAACGGGCGGTAATTTTATTTGTAATCACACTTGTAAACTCGGACGTGGTCAAATTTGGTCGGGTATCAGACATAATTATAGTATTTTTCAAGATAAGAAAATGACTAGACTATCAAGTATCTCCTACTGCAATAAAAATCCTCAAAGTGGGTCCTTTATGGCCATGCCAACAGAGGTGAGAATAGTTCAGGTCCGCCTTTACCCTAACGTTTAGATATAACCTGGGGCAAATAGGACATCATGAATACTTATATATTATTCCAGTCAGGTAGAAATACGACCCTGTACGGTCGGGTGCGATAATTAGGTCAACCTACCCGAATAGTATAGTCTGTCTCAAAGTATATCGTTATGGCTTTTGACGGACCATACCCCAATAAACCTTTAAAGATTTTATTACCTATTGTTATTGGGTAAACCCATTTGTTCATAAGGGCAGGGGTGGGCCAGGTATTTCTTGAGTATTAACCATTAGGCATATAAATATTTTGGCTAATATTTTAGTGGCAGTGTTGAATAACCGTTTTTCTGTGCGTTTCGAAAAGTTGTTTTACGAGATATAACTATGTCGCGTCGAAATAATTTGTCATTAGATGCAAAACAGGTTGTGAAAAATGTGTATGAAACTTAATCAGTAGAGGTCTAATTAAACAAGAAGCTTTAAAAGAAACCTGTCTACCTACAAACCCAATATCATCGATAAGGGATATTATTATTAGTGAAGAATTGAACAAAAAAACGTAGTGATTTTCAATCTCACCTTATAGACAATAGTGACAGGACCTAATAAGAAGGAAAATATATTGTCTTTATGAAACGGATTATTCTACTGGATAAACTGAAAAGAAGCTAGGCGAAGACAAACCAATAAAAATATTAGCCCTACCTCCCCCATAGAATTGTTTAAAATGGGATTTAAATACGCAAAGTAGACAAAAGACAAGTAGAAATGGAAACTACAGATTACGCACTGGAGGTTTAATTACCTTAAGAAATTAAAAGATATAGGCTAGAAAACAGATCCATAATTTACCTTGATGAAACATGGTTCGATACACACGACACAGTATCCCAAAAGGATGTGTTGATTCCAGTCAAAACTGTCAGACGAAAGCACCTTCAAATAAAGGAAAAGCATTACCATAATCACGCTGGTTCAGAAGACAGATTTGTCCCAAACTGCTTGCTGTTGTCTGCAAAGAGTATTAGGATTCTAGCTTGGATTATCAGGGATACAAGTGCAGAATTTTGAAACTGATTTCAAAATTTTTCTTTTAAAAAA
>JAHBCN010003578.1:0-73332 GCA_019359885.1 Listronotus oregonensis | reverse complement strand
AATCTGTGATCAGCGACCAGTAAAACCCTATGTACAAAATCGGCATAAATCAACTACCCATTCAAAAAAATTGGGGCATTCCCCGGGGGAAGGAAAACAAATTTTGGGGGGGGGGTTTTTAAACAAAGGTTAAAAACCGCACACATTTACCTACGCCCCCAAACCAAATGCGATTTAAGGCACATTAAAATAAGCAATTTTTGTACTTCATATTCAGTCTAAAGGTTAGGTTCTATCCACAGTATACTAAAGAAAAAAAGGCAAAAAATCCCCAGTGTTTTATTTATTGAACTAAAAAAAAGATAAAAAAATTTGTTCTAATTTTTTTTGACTTGGCAAATTTTTTGTTCTGTTTGGTAAAAAAAACTCTGTTTTTAAAAAAAAATTGAACATTTAATAATATAGATAGACCAAAAAAAAAGAGGGAAAAAAATTTGGGGGACAGAACTTGGTCAAATTTTTTTAAATCTCAGTACTTTAAGGGCCCCGAGATTTTTAGATAGGAACAGGCCTTTATATTTAAAAGTGTTTTTTTGGGAAAAAAACATATTTTTATTCTATTTTTTTATTAAAGGATAAAATTTACCAAAAAAGAGGAAACTTAATTTCTTAAGAATGTTCTAAAATGCCTAGTAAAACGTATGGTAAAAATAAAAAAAATGAATAAAATTTTTTAATGGCCATCCTAAATCTCAACAAGTATAAAACTGTAGTTTTGGGGATCTTTTTAAAAAGGGTCCCCCAAAATATGGTCCAAAGTTTGGGATCGTGTAGATTGGATCAAAAAAGGTAAAACTTCATAAACTTTGCTCTATGCCCCTTCTTTACCGAGCTATTAGCTCTTAAAAAAATTGAAAATCGATATTTTATTAATAACTTTTGAACGGTTGAGACCTGGAATTTTTTTGTTGATTATTTCTAGCAAAACTGTCTTGCATTAACTGCTATAAACACCCCCAGAAACCATCAAAGATACCAGGCCGGGGGACATCAAATTTGTAAAAATTTAAAAATTTTTTTGCGGGTTTCCCCATTTTAAAATATTTTCCCCTTCTGGAGTTTCCCCCGATTTTTTTTGGAAAAAGGATATTTTTTTTATTGATAGGACTAGCGGTTTTCGCAAAAAAATGATTTAAAATCATTAAGGTATACCGAGCGCCCCGATAAGATATCCCGGGGGGGCCTCAATAAGGTGTTTTTAAAGGGGCCCCCCAAAAACCCGTCAAAATCTACTACCAGAAGTCAATTTTCAGCGAAAATTAAAAATTTAAAAAATTTTAAAAAAAAACTTAATTTTTTTAAAAAAAAAAAATAAAAACCATAAAACCATACAGCAAAGTAAAAATTTTAGATTATTGGTAGAAAAACAAAAAAAGTTTTAAATTTAACTAAGGTATGTGTTCAACGAAGCACCCTGTACAGCTACACATTTTCAATTTGCTAAAACATGTTTTTTGAACCTGAAACAATTTCATTGCAGCGCAATGAAACATATTTCTTTCTAATAAATCTTCAAATAAGATCTAGACGGCCACTTTCGCTTTTATTTATAATTTTTGGAAAATTGTTTTTGGTAGTAGTTTCCCCCCGGTTCAAAAGGTGATAATTTGAATGTTTAACAGAACGTTATGTCAGTGTTATTCATTGGTTTTAATAGGCAACCTGTCAAAATTGACTTTCGTTAAACATTCAAAGTATAATCATGCTTTCTGAAACCCGGGGTTTTTTGACATAAGATTCATGGGGTCCTTAAGTACACCTTATTGAGAGCCCCAGGGTAATTTATCGGGCGCTCGAGTACCCCTTAATGATTTTAAATGCATTTTACGCGAAACCGCTAGTCCTATCAATAAAGATAAAGTATAGTCGGAATTATACTATTTGTAGTTACGTTATCCAGGTGAAAAAAACGTATGTCATAAATTAAAAGACATTTTTAACAATATTGGTTAAAAAAATTTTCTGTCGCGTTCAGAAATTCATAGTCTTTTTGTTTTTTTGTATACGTTCAGAAATTAACAAATGATGATTTAGGCTGGTTGTACCAAAATTTTAAGGAACCCTTTGCACAAGGTTTCCCCTTAAAAAAGGCCAAACAAGCAATCTGATTGGCTACATTGAGATTTAAGGAACAAATAACGTGGGTTCTTTCAAGGGGAGATCTCTCGCTCCTATACAGGAGCTCTTTCCCCCCACCTGCCTGACGCGACTCCCGGCTCGAGATGGGAGACGTGAGGGCTCTCGTCTCCCGATACGTGGCGGCTCCCGCTCTCCGTTTGAAAGCTCCATTGGACTCGTTGTTTTGGTGTAAGAGCCTTCCCCCCTCAGGAGTGAGAGGGGAAATCCCCGTGTGAAAGGAGCCAATTCCTTAAAATTGTTGGTAAAAGGCCATTGGATATTTTCATTTTTACATTCGTCTATACATTTTAATCTCAAAAATAAAAATAATCTTGTAGTATTTATTTATTAACAAACTTAGTAACAATTAAAATTAAATATGATTAATCATGAAAAAAACAAACGCAGCAGAAATTTTAAATATATTCGCTTTTTTCAACTAAAAGAGGAACAAGTTTAACCCCAACGCACTTCAAATTGAGAATTTAAACAAGAGCAGTAGATGTCCAAAAAAAGGGGTTTAAAAAAAATTTTGAATGGAAGAATGGTAAAAATTTTTTAACCTCAGGGAAAATTTAAATACTCAAAATTTTAAATTTTTTGTTTATAAAAAATACTGCCTGGATGAATATGTTAACACATAAAAAAGTAAATATAAATCCAAAAAAAAAAAAACAAACTCAAAAAAAAAAACATATTGCATTGAAGTTAATGTAATTGTATCGATGGGGTTAAATACTTAAATGACGATCATGAAATAAAATTTGCAAGCACACAAAAGCTCAATCAGTCTCGTCGTATTGTCAGAGTCCGAACTAAAGTCAGAGAATTTTTTTTCGTCGTCGTCGTTGCGATGTAATTACAAGTGGGGAATATCAGAGGACACACACTCGTATTGCCTCCTGCCGCTTGAATTACCTTTTCTGTATGAATTCATTTTTTTTCCACTGATCTATAGAAATTTCGTTTAAAACCCCTTTTCCCCATGTAGCCAGAACTTTGAAGGTGCCCCCCTTAAATTGGAAATATATTGATCGTATTTTCGTTTACTTTCCCGACCAAATTTCTTTTTTCATTAAAGGGGAATGGTATGGTGGCAGTCGAAAAATTTTTTTTGTCCTAAAGGTTTAAATATTCATCAAGGTAGTTTTTTTTTTTATTAGGGGGGTTTTTGCGCGCAATTTTCCCCTTTTTTATCTTTCATGGCCTTTTCGGGAAAGTTAATGTTCTCTTTATTCAACCATTCGATCAGTCTCTCTTTTAAGATTTTCGGGTTTCTTCTAATAAACCAGAATGGTAATTGATTGTCCATGATTATTAATGACTTTGGGGAAGATTCGGAACCAGCTGAGTTTTAAACCAGTTTTCAAGTTTTTCCTGTTCATATTGTCAAAAACCCCGTCTTTAATCCCCTTTTAAATAAGATGGGGGCCCCTTATGAAGACTTTTTGGGCCCTGGACCACAATATAACTTGACCTTAAAACATATAAGTTAACTTAATTTTTCTTAAACATCAGAAATAGGTAATTTTATGCACATAGTACTTACAGTCAAATTTATAAAGCCAACCTTTAAATTTTTTAAAAAAAAAATTAAAAATTATTTGGTTGTTTGGGAGAAATGGGGGGTACGCCACGGGAATGTTCCCGAAACACGCGGGAATATTATGGTTCAAAACGTAATAATCCTTAAATACGTCAAATTAATATTTTGCTTTCCTAGATATTGCTGCACTGAAATTATTCCAACCATCCGCCAGAGCCCCATCGCCTGACGTTTCCCTGCCGTTTCTTTTTTTTTCTTGCAAACGCTTTTTTTTTTAACCAAAAAAGCTAACCCCAACTAAACCTAATCAACCTAGCCAACCTAATTCACCAATTTTAAAAACATATTAAGCCCGCAAACGTAAACTTTTGGGGCTCGTCAGGCGGTAGGACTCGGGAGGATGGTTGAAAATAAAACTTTTTATATTTTTTACATTGCTTCGCTGGATTTTTTGAGAGATCCAGGAGTTTTTAAGGGCCATCATAGCCCCAAACTATCCTATTGGACCTATTTTTTAAATTTTTTTTGTACTTTTATAAGCGATAAAAATATTAAAGAGAAATTATGAAGATTTACAAGGCACCAGTTTTTACTTAAAAAAATAAAAAACATATTTTTACCTTCACTGTTTTTTCTTTGAACCGAGGCTTGGTATCATCTTGCCAGCACTACGAAATGATCCCGCAAAGATCCAGCTGTCAATGAAAACCAGTAAAACCTTCCGAACCAAAATTTTATTTTTGATATACCTCTTAAAAATGTATTTTTTATAAAATATCTGGCAAGTCCATTAAATAATTTCTATTATTAGATTTTTTCCACCAAAAGCCATACTTTGATCCATCTTCTTAGGAGTCGATGGAAAATTCAAAATATTCAAATTCTTCCTAAACTTTTGTTTTATTGTTGCCAACGTAACATATTCTTTTCTGGGCATAGATAAATTGTGTCCCGAATTAAATTTTTCAAATATGTTGTAATTTTGGTTTTTTGGGTGCTTGAAGACATATTGGCGTAATCCTGGTCTAATTTTTTCCCATTCTTCCTTATATTTGCTATCGTCGTTGGGCCAATTTCAGATTCCATGTTATTACATTCTCAGTTTGAAGGGATTCCGTTTCGACTTGTTCCTTTTCCAGGAAAAAAGCCAATATATTTAAAATTATCGGTTTTGTTCATTATACCATTATATCTTTTTCTCGGATTTTTTAGCCGAAATAACAACAAGTTGACACACCAATGTTTTTGATTAACAGTGACGAATACTTATCAAAAATATAAAAATGAATAATCATCAGACACCAATTCTTTTTTAAATTCTGTTGTCACCGCTGTTTGAAATATCCTATACAAAGATAAACAAAAATGACGTCCTTACAAATGGGTATAATTTGGGCTATATACCTTTTTTCATAGAAAACTCAGGGAAATCTACCAGTAAGGTCAATTAATAAAAATCGATTTTCAATTGTTACCTTTAAGAGCTAAAGCTCGGTAAAGAAGGGCATAGAGCAAAAAGTTATATGAAGTTGTTACCTTTTTTTGATCCACCTTCACGATCCCAAACTTTGGACCATACCTTTGGGACACCCTGTATAATTTGGCTGTATTAAAGTTTAAAAAGATCTTCCAAAATTAGTAATTTTAAGTTGAGTTTAGTTCAGTTTATTTATGTCAATCAATCACAATAATTATACAGAGGCCAAAATTTAGATATAAATATCTATTTTTCTGTTAGTTAAAACAAAATAAATATAAAATATAAATGTTGGTATAGAAGGAACAGATCTTGATCTAATTTAAGATCTCAGAACTTTAAGAGGCCCAGATTTTTGGATGGATAGGAACTTGGCCTTATTTTACATAAGTTTTTTAGTGGACTTCTTTTTTCTGAGATTAATAAATGGAAAAATTGGGAGGGGGATCTCATGCCTGTTGTTTTTCTCATTACCCCTTGCTATGTAGGCAGAACCCAACCATTAGACTGAATAGAAAGTATGTAAATTGCTCATTTTATTGATCCTTAAATCATAAATTGTGCATGGTTTGGAGTCTAATAGGTGAATGAGGCAATTTTTTGTTAAGTAAATAAAATCCTCCGTGCATTATAAATTCTAAGACAATTATGACCTTAGAATGTCAGGATCAATCAGATTGCAAAATTTTAAAATACCTCCTAGAAAAACAATATTACAGCCCTGTTTCAGGGCTTTCTGAAATAAATATAAGCAGTTTTCAGAATTTTTCCTTTACATTGTCCTAAAACCTACTTACATACCAAATTTCAAGTTTCTACTTCCCCCGGGAAGGGCCCCTAATTCTGATGAGTCAGTCAGTAGTAAATGAGCGCTTTTCAATATTGTATATCTCAAAATCCCTTGACATAACTTTTCAATTTCTTACAGGTAATTAGAATACTTATTTATGAGAATTCACATACCAAATTTTATACCTTTATGTGGAACGAGCCCGAAGTTTACTAGGTGGAAAGGTTGAAACATTTCATGTAAAAGTCACACATTCATGCGGTAGGCCAGAACTTGACCTGGACACGGTCGTGCACCTAGATTAGTAATCAGTGTGATATTAAGTTTCTTTGTATTAAATGTCATCAAAAAGGTGCATTTTTATATCAGCTCAGAGTAAGTAGACATAAAATCACCGAAACCCTATTCTTTAAAAAATAGGTTTATCGCATCGGAGTAAACCAATTGAAGAGTTGCAAATTGCCTAACACTGTTTGTGACTTCATAAAACAAAAATACATTTACGGCGAGGATGATCGCGTTGTTAAATTTAGCAATTTTTAAATTATCAACGGTTTAGAATGTTTAACAAAACATCATTGTCAGTGTTATTCAATGATTTTAGTAGGCAAAATCTGACATTTTGTTAAACATTCTAAACCGTTGTTAACTTTTAACTATCAGTTAACAACGGTTTAGAATGTTTAACAAAATGTCAGATTTTGACAGCTTGCTTACTAAAATCATTGAATAACACTGACAATGACGTTTTGTTAAAGATTCTAAACCGTTGTTAACTTAACAATTGCTAAGTCCATTGCTAAATTTAACACATTCGCTGACAGTACCAAATTAAAAGTCGTCAAAAATAAGCACTTTGTTTTTTTTTACCTAATTTAGTTCATTTTTGTATAAATATAAGACTGAGTGAAAAAAAGTAATTTTTGTGTATTTTTCCTTAAAAATAGAAGACGGTTATGGCGTCTGTCCATCAGACACATTTATTTGGTGCAGACACTTTAAAATAAACGGATAGGTCACACCCAAATACCTAAAAACAAATATAACCGAACATCAAACTAGAATTTCTAACACTGAAAATACTACAAAACCGACTAAAACAGTGAAAACAAAGCAAGCGCACGTCGCTGCCGATTAAAGTGGCGTTATCCCTGCCATACCTTTTGGAGGTAGATATCGCAACGACTGGTTAACACTAGCGGATGCGGAGAGCTTTCGATAAGTATTCTCGCGAGACGCGAGAAGCCCCGAACTCGACAAGTTGCCGACTAACGGGCGGGGCGTCTCAAAATTGTTTTTACGTTAGATTATAGAAAATCCCAAACAATTTATAGTGTATAACAATGTTCGTTAAAAATAAATAAATACTAAAATTAAATGAGTGCATCTTTCATCAAATCATCACCAATACAAAATATTATTAAAACTAGTTATTTATGCAAAAAGGTGTAAAGTTAGTCTTTTTACGCACAGACCAGTTCGCTATATAACTTATTTAATTTTTTATTTGGGACGATTTTTAATGAAATATATATCAGAAATTAAAAACCTAAATATGCAATTAGCATATTAATATACGATGTCATAAGCTATGTTTGATAATGAAATAATTATAATAGTAATTTTAAAAATATTTGAATTTTACGTTGTTCACTATGCGCACTAGTGTGTAATGTGAATTACTGACCTTTTTCGTTATACCCACCCACAGAAACCGTATAAAAACATGTCAAATTGACAAAAAAATACACTTTGGGATTTATCACGACTTAAATAATTGGGAAAATAAAGCCCATCTAACCAGAACTAACCATAACCGCCCTTTCTGGCCGATTCCCGTGGAGCCAGAGAGGACGGTCATGGTTTGTTCTGGTTAGTTAAAGCGGCTTTTTATTTTCCCCAATTATATATTAGGCGTGATAAATTACTAAAAGTATACCTACAAATTGAAAATAAAACCATTCCCCTCCCATCAATACCTTCGGCCGACTTCGACTGGTGTCGTAAATCGTTCGTGATTGGGAGTAATTACCGAAAGCTCTCCGCATCCGCTAGTCACTAGGACTAGGACACAGTTGATTTTCTACCATTAGAATACATGTATTTAAAGCCGGGTGACGTCGTCCAAGCAAATTGAAAAATGACTGCTATTATTTATTTATTTATTTACGGATAAATCCATTAAAATATAAAAATTATAAACTACAGAAGTTTAAAATAAGGCTCTTATAGTTTTGTTATTAAATTAAATTATGAGAACAGTTGCACACATAAAATACAAACACACTCGTACATTAATCTCAAAATCACTCTTAAAATCACTGTCCCCTCAATACATTTTTCAATGCCGGCTCTGAAATTATAAATAAATCATGAGCCAAACCATTACATCTTTCCATGATTCCATTGATGGTCGCATTCTTACCATAAAGTGTTTGATGCTGCTGAGTTTAAAAAGTTTTATGATCTCTTAAAGATCTCGGGGGAACATAAAAGTCTAGCTTACTGAGAATTTCGCAACAGTCAATAGAACCATGCAGAACTTTATGGCCCATTAATATATATAGTAAATATTTCTTCTAGTTTCTAACGATTGCATGTTAAGTGTTAATTGTAAGTTACTATAATCTATATTATTACCAGGAATGTTCATTTTAAAAGCCATGTAACGTAAAACCTTTCTCTGAATGCCCTCCAGTTTTGATATATAATATATACAGGGTCTTCATTAATGTTTGTAAACCACGTGATCAAAAATGTTGCGGGTTGCCTATTCAGAGGTTGCACAAAATTTAATAAAATATCCCTAGAAATGTTCACTGGCGCCGGGAGCTCCGGGCATTTTAAAATCGATATTTTAAATGTCAAAAATATTTTTTTTAAGGTTAGAAAATTTACCATTTATCATTTTTTCAAGTAATTGTAATTTGAACCAAGTTATTACAGCCTTTTTGGATAATTTTTGTATGCATTTAGTTTTGAGTCTCTTGTTTGTCAATAATTTAATTTGCTAGATTTAGGTACAAAAAATTATAGTCAAGGAAACAGGTTTTTGTGCAGTAAGATGGATTTAAATGCGGTTTTTTGCATTCGATTCGTATCAACGTCACAACTTTGTGAACAAATTTTATTATTGGAAAATGAAAACCTGCATTTCTGCGTTAAAAAATCATTTTTAAATTACATTTTAAGGTCTGCAATTATAAAACTGTATAACTAGGTAAATAATGAAAAAAATAAGAATTTGTTACCGAGTTTTCAAGGTCGCTGACATGCTGACTATGAGATTGGCAAGGGTCTACGGAGCACCTGGTGCGCGCTAAGAATAGTGTAAACGTGGTCTAGTGGAGTTTTACGACAGTTGGACCGACATTGGCAAGATATGTTGTAAAACTTTAGAAGACGCCGTTTACACCATCCTTAGCGCGCACCAGGTACTCCCCAGGCCCATGATACTATTAATAGTATCATGCCCCAGGCCCTTGTCAATATCATATGAGTGTTCAACGACCTCGAAAACCCCCGAGTAACAAATTCGAGCCCATTTGCATCATTATTTACCTAGTTATAATTTTTTTATAGTTGCAAACTTTAAGATGCATTTCGAAAATGCATTTTTCTAATGCAAAAATGCAGTTATTTCTTTCCCATTAATTAAATTTGTTTTACAAAATTTCTATATGTTTATACAATTTGAATGCAAGAAACCGCATTTGAATCCATCTTACTGCACAAAAAATCCCTCGTAAGATCTATTTTGGTGCCATGTTCCCTTGACTTTGTTGGGTTTAGAGAAGATCCGTTAATATATTTTATTATACCTTTGGATTTTAGTCAATTTAAACTTAATAGGAAAATTCAAGTCACATTAACTCTTAGTTTACACAGTTTATTCATATTATTTAAATAAAACTACTTGACTTAAAATGATGGACATGACTTAGATTTATTTTTACATTATTAAGTTACACTACTTAAGTTACATAATAAAAAAAATTAGGAGAATTATTACATGCTAAAAGAAATTAAGATAAAACAATGTACAAAAAATTCCAATTATTTTAACCAGGCAAATGAAACCCCGCTTCATCAGAGAAGAAAGTACGGTCCAAAACATCATTCATTGTTAAGAATCTTATCAAACCATTGACAAAACTGCACCCTCTTTCTAAAATCTGGTGAAAGGAATTCTTGCAATACTGTGACCTTATATGGAAGCATTTCCAAGTTTTTGGTTAGTGCTTTATGGCAAGAACTAACAAACATTTCTAAAAAAAAATATGGCACTGTAAACATTAATTTCAATTTTTATTTAAAATAGTATGTTTACCGGACTGAGTAGACAACTTCTCCTTCCAGTGAACTTGCCCTTACAAATGCAATTCTTGTTTTCAAAACCATTGATTAGCACATGTCTCTGATGGACAAATGATTCGTACTCAAAAAGATTGTCAGGAAACCTTTCTCTAAACTGGTCCATGCAACTTTGGAAAGAATATGACCAAGTTCCATCCTCATTACGAGTTGCACTTTTAAAATGTGCCATTATTATAAAGGCATCTTGTTCCACAGTCCACATTAAACATTTTCTAAAAGTAAACAAAAGTTTTATTTACGTAACCTCAATAACAAAAACACATGTAACTTACCTTTAAAACTCGAAATATGCAAAGTAGTTCTGAAAAGAACTGTTTTAAGCTTGTAAGGTTCGTTTTCAAACATAATTTGATCCAAAAAATCTAAAACTTTTCCAAAAAAAACTATCCAAAAAACCAAATACCGCTAACGCCAACAATGGTCTGTCAGTAGTGTCAGTCAAGTCTACTGTCGAAACAGAGCTTGCTGTGTTGCCAACACTAATATTTTTCCTCATAAAAGGTGTGTTCTTTGAACCACTAACCTGCACTGATTCTGATTTTTTTGGAATTTTAACATTTTAGGAGGTTATTATAATAATTAATAATGATTTACACATTTTTTGCTTTGTTCGGAGTTTAGAAGCTGGTAAATTGTCACAGAAAAAAATAAATGTCGGCAAAAACTTTATGAACTTTTTTCATCGTGGCAACATTGTAAATAGGAAAGAAACCAAGCAGTGGAGCCACTTTTACAAACCAAAATCGCGTAGTCACGTGGTTTACAAACATTAATGAAGGCACTGTATATATATATATATATATATATATATATATATATATATATATATATATATATATATATATATATATATATATATATATATATATATATATATAAAATATATATATATATATATATATATATATATATATATATATATATATATATATATATATATATATATATATATATATATATATAATATAATATAATATATATATATATATATATATATATATAATTTTATATATATATATATATATAATAATATATAAATATATATATATATATATATAAATATATATATATATATATATATATATATATATATATATATATATATATATATATATATATACCTGAAAATGTGGGGTCCAAATTATAATACAGTATTCCAAATGAGATCTGATCATTGCAAAGTAAAGGACTTTAAGTGTGTTCAAATTAGTAAAATCGTGTGTGTTTCTTATAACAAAACCGAACATTTGTAATGCTTTCTTTCTGCAATAATTTATATGTTCTGAAAAATGAAATCTGAAATCAAAAATTACACCCAAGTCCCTTATTACATCAACCTTTTTTAATTGGAAGAAAGTTCAAATAGTAAACATTAGTTCTAACAGCCACATTCCTACTAAACTAGATATATTTACATTTATCTATATTAAGAGTTATCTCATTTTTGTTACACCAGGCATAGAAAGTGTCTAAATCATTTTGAACTTTAACCTTGTCACCATCAGAATTAATCTTGGAAAATATCATCAGCAAACAACAAAAATTGGCAAAAGTGAAAGCAGGATGAAATATCATTTATAAAAAGGTTAAACAACAGTGGCGCCATATGGGCTCCCTGAGGACCACCCAAAGTCACTCTGATCAGATCAGAATAATAATTGCCAATTTTAACTATTTGGGTGCATTCACTCAAGAAAGATTGTATCCAGCTAAGCAGAGTTCCATGTAGCCCAATATTATACAGCTTTTGAATCAGTAGATCATGGTTAACCCTGTCGAATGCCTTGGAGAAATCAGTGTATACTGATTCTAGAGAGTAACCTCCCTCCAAGGCATCAACAACGTAATCATAATAGATGAGGAGATAGTTGTGCTGGAGCGCCCCTCATGGAAACCATGTTGATTAGGTATTATTACATGATCCAATTAATGCTTTAAAAAATCTGTAACTAAAGATTCGAACAATTTTGGAATCAATGAAGGTCTGGATATTGGACGATAATCATTTACTTCATCTCTAGAACCTGAATTTTTAAATAAAGGAGTGATGTAAGACACCCTTCACGCATAGGGAAACATACCGTTTGAAAGTGAGCTATTAAACATTAGCCAGAGTGGTCTAGACAGAGAGAACTAGTGATGGAACGGACGTCCGGTTCAAGTACCGAATCCGGCAAGTCCGGCCGGATTTTTCTGAAAAAATCCGGCTGTCCGGCTGGAAATTTTTTAATGTTATTAATAAGGAAATATAATTTAATAAGTCATTGGAAATAAAAAAGAGGGAAATAAAAATCTTGGGTAGAAAAAGCAACTTACATTTAGTAACTGATTACAGGTAATCTCTAATTCTCTTACAAATAAGGAAAAACACTGTTAATAATCAAAATGTATCTTTTTCAAATTATGATGAATAAATAAAAGTTTTTCAGCATTTTGACTGGTTAATCTAGAACGCTTTTCTTCATAAATGTTGCCAATTTCTGAAAAAGCCTTTCTGAATACACACTACTTGCTGGGGCGCTTAAATATCGTTTAGCAACTTGGGCTCCATTTGGAAACTCATCCTTGTGCTCTTTCCACCAATGTATTGGATCAGACTTTCTCTTCTGTAGGGGCTTATTAAGATAATTTTCAAACTGGTCTTCTATTTTTTGTTCGTGGTCTACACTTACATTACCAATTGACAAAAAGGGAGTAGCAATTTTTTTAAAACATGTCCAAACTGACGGCACTTCTTGATGTTTCATGATTTTAGACAATGGTTCTTCATCACTATCACTATCACTGTCATGTACTGCTGTTAAGTTTAAATTTTCAGTGCTTTCAGTGCTATTAGTGGTAATCTCCTTGAACTTTGTTATCTCATTTAAAACACACTGCTTCGGGAGCAAAATATTTTCTGGTGGAAAAAATGATAATTTATACCTAGAGTCCAATACAGTAGCAATGCCATAATTGGGATTCTGGTAAATTAGTTGAAATCTTTTGTCAATGTTTTCTAGTAGGGTTGTTGCCATAATATATGACATGATATTACTCTAGCTGAATACTTTGCCTGTCCATTGTCTTTGTAAGAAAACTTTTAGTTTACAATATTTCCTTGGTACTTTATTATTTTTTATTGACATTTAAATGTAAGTAGCACCGATTAATATTTTTTTTTTATTTTTTGTGGAAAAAGACATAGAGTTCGGCGCCGGACTTCCGGCGTCCGGTTCGCTGGACGGCCGGAAGTCCGGAGTTCGGTAGTCCGGTGAAACATGAATCCGTTCCATCACTAGAGAGAACGCGCAATTCTTCAAAAATATGGCTGATATACCATCTGGACCAGGACTCTTATACATATCTATCATATGAAGCTTTTTAAGAATATCTGAAAATTGAATATTAATGTTTAGATATATTAATGTTTGTATGAACTGATTCAGGAGAGATTATATGTCTAGATTAATGATTTGTGTGCTATGTGCATAAACTGAGTGGAAATGCTCTGCAAAAAAATTGGCAATCTCTCGCCATCAAATGATGCATGGCTGTTAAATCTAACTAGGTAAGGAATGTAATGATTCTTTTTTTTATCATTAATATATTTCCAAAAAAATTTTGGGTTATGAGATATACTCTGTTTAACATTCAAAATAAAATCTTTGTGACATCTGTTAATTTGTTCTTTACACACTTTCCTTAATTCAGAGAATCTGTCATAATCATTTGCAAGACCACTTTGTTTATGAGCTTCTTTTTTTAAAAAAATATTATATTTTAAATAATCATCAAAATCTATGGAAATTGCATTTGAGAAGTTTAAGAGGAACATACAATTCAAAACAGTGATTTATAATATTATAAAAATGTTCAACACCAATATCCAAATCATCACATAATAAAACAGCGTCCCAATCTTGGGAGATTAAAAAATCGTGAATGTTTACGTAGTCACCCCTCAAGAAATCGAACACATAGTCTTCAAATTCCAAAGGTTCCAATGCATCATTCAGTTCTATACTTAAAAGCAGGGCAGGATGATGTGCATCACAGAAAAGCAGGAGATCTTGAGCACATGACACTTTGGTTTGATTACAATTAGTTAAAATAAGGTCCAAAAATACATTATTGGCATTTAAAACATGATTAACTTGTCCAAAATCCAAAAACGATAGTGTGTCTAAAAGTAAATGGCAAATATCATTTGATGTAAAATATGGCGTCATATAAGTGTTTGATTGCTGCCATTTAATATTCGGTAAGTTGTAATCACCTGTTATACAAAAAATAGCATCGCAATAGGTGAAGTGTATTTTCTCAATGTTCTTAAAGTGACAATCATAGTCTTCCAGTCCAGTATTTGGGGGAATATAAACACTGCACAAAACAATCTGCTCCGCACCAGCAGTAAGCAACACCCAGATCTCCTCAATATTGGCACTTTTAACACAATCTAATTTTTGTACCACAAACCTCCTGGAAACCATAAGTGCTCCACACACTCCTGCAGGTCTGTCACAATATGGCTGTGGCAGGGCTGCCGCGAATGTGCTAACAACGCGATCATCACTCGGCTATTAATGCTTCAAAATTGAATTCGTCGAGTACAAACATGCTAAAGAATAACATTTTGAATATTTAGGTAACTGAAGGTTTAGGGTCCCATCATTTGATTAAATGAAAAATAATTTTTTAAATTACTTTTTTTGTATGTAAAATTGCTATCAAGAAGAATTGGTCAGATCCTGGGCATTTAACATATTACAGTATTCCAGTTTTGAATGGCGCGCAATATTTATATTTTTTACGAGTTAAAACAATTTTTTTTAAGTGCTTTTTTGCCTCTGGTAGCATTTTGGTTATCCTATGGGAAAAAATATTTTAGATCTGACAACCTGAATTCAAAGTAAGTGACTATTATTGACAAATGTTAAAAATTACTATATAATTTAAATTTTTACATGGCAAATATATTAACAAAATATATTTTTTTTTGGTATGATGGCCTTACAAACTGGTGTATTGGCCACGAAAGTTTATAGTGCATAATTAAATATCTCTATTAGGGTCATAAAAAGAATAAAGGTCAAAGTTTATTTTATCACAAACATATGTTTGTGTGCAATGTATATTTACTATTATTTAAAAGGTAAGATAACAAAAACAAAATAATAAACAAAATAAAAATAAAATTTGTCACTTTATAATATGTATAATATGTTGTAAATTACAAATTAGACTGAAGTATAATATGTAAGTATGTATTAGAAAATGGCTTCGGTGAACTTTAGCTCTATTTTTAAACAGCAATATTTTGATATAATTTTTTTTTTACTTATTTGTTACACCATAATAAAACACATAGGGTCGGAAAAAACTAATTTTTCACTCACATTATCACAAAATAAAATAATTTCTTTATTTCCCATATAAAATATACTAAAGTAATATGGCTGACTAACATAAAAAAATTGAGAAAGAATACCTACAAAAGGAGATGATACAATGCCGTTTTATTTACGATTTTCTCCTTGAATAAGCAATTTTAGCAGATGTTTTTTTTAATAATTTGTTATTATTGAAGGTTGATTTTTTCCATTTACCAGAAATAAAGTTTTTTTAATAGAAAAAACTAACCAGAACTAACAAACAACAACTTCCAAACTATTACCTAGTTCTGGTTAGTTTTGGTTAGTGGTCGTTAGGTTTTCCTCATTAAATTGTAAAATTTCTTTATCATAAATGCGCCGTCAAAAAAAAAAAAAAATAAAAAAAGGCTGGTATCTTAATTTTTTGACTTTTATAGGCAAAAATAGATATTTACCTTATTTAAAAAATTCTTTTTCTTTTGTAATTTGTGTATTTTTATTTAATCCATAATGCTTTAAAGCAAATTCTGGCCTTTTACTTAACCTAAACAGAGCGTTTTTTCGACTTTTAATTTCATTTTTCTCTGCAAAAATGCATTTTTCAGATTTTTTCTTCTTGTAATCCACTAAACAAAATGTGTTTTTTTTATCTGTAATATTTATTTTTTTCAAATCAAATTGAGCTAAACGACACCGGACCCTTAGTAAATGTTGGACTAGTAAATGGCTATTTTTAACACAGTACGTTAAAAAAAACACTATTTTTTGTTGCAAATTTTCACTAATTTATTTATTTAAACCTTAACATGTTTCACCACACAGTGGCTTTGTCAGAATATTCAGCATATATTAGTTATATAGTACTTACTACTAACTGCTAAGTATTGTTGTTAAGAATATTATTATTCTATTAGTTTCCTTATAAGATTATTGAGAGCAGGGGAATCCTACTGATAATTTCACAAGTGGTTTTATATAAACCCTTTGTGCATAAGTGATAAACAATATCAGAGCTGTATAAAAAATATGTTGCAATCAATTTAGTGTAACCTGCATTTTGGTTGGTCACATATTTGGCTTTTAAAAGTCAAATGATACAAATATTCCCAATTTCTTTTGGTATATTTTTAATTTCATGTTGATTAAAATTCTTAAAATAAAGCAGCAATAATATAAGGTAAACATGTTGAAAAATAAAAACTGCTTTTAGGAAGGGAAAATATAGTAGATAAGTAGATTGATAAAAAAAAATAATTTTGCAATAGCTTTTTTAATTTTTTGTTTAGTTTTACAATATTTTACCAACTACGGAAAGAAAACAACAATAAATAAGCAAATACATACTAGTATTTTAGTGGGAGTACATAGGGGGAGTATATAAGTAGAACCTAATATATTAGGCATTTAGGTAATTCACTTACCCTCATTTTAACTTCATAATCTGTAAATCGTTTTTTGCCTACTCCTATTGTTGTAACAGGATTAACTACATCGATTTCCAAAAAATTTGCTGGGGCTGCATATGCATCATCTAGTGTTTGCTTCTTTACATTTAACCTTCTTGTGGCTTCCACGGTTGTATCAGATTCAGCCATCATTATGAAAATTTAGGTATTTAAACGTCTTTTATTATTAAAGAAAAAGAACCATACAATCTTGACAAGGGACTTATGCCGTTAAAAGGATCGTTATCCCTAAAAAAATTAAAGTTTTTTCATTACAAACTACACAGGCAAATATGCCGATAAATGAACAATAAATGACATTTTAAGAGTGAAAGCACAGAGTGAAAGAGAATGACACTCCTGCCTTCTTTTTTTAAGTAGGTCTTAGTAGCTAGGGCTACTAGCTTGCTATAATTTATTGGCTTTCTTCAGTTACTAATTTTGCCAGCATATTTCCTGGATAATTTCCATAGTCCAGCTCTAATGGCACTAACAATTTTAAGGAACCCTTAGAACAAGGTAATCCTTGAAATGTCCAAACAAGCAATGTGATTGGCTACGCTAAAGATTTAAGGAACACTTAACGCTTAGGATTCCTAAAATTGTTGGTGCAACCGGCCATAAGCCTTAGGAAATCAACCAAACATTAACAAAAAAAAGGCCTTTTTGCACGTGCACATTTGGATGTTCCTAAATGCAGTGACGTGACTAGTATGACTATCAGACACTTTTTTAAACGTCACAAGTTTGTACTGCTGGCCACCTCAGGGCTGACTCTACCACGTGTGAACGTACCTGATTCGCAGATTCAAATAATCGGCGATTCAGGTATGCTGTGAGAGAGACCTAGCAACGGCGATGACTGTTACTGTCTCTTTCCAATGCGACTACGTTTTTAGCGCTTTGCTTTATCGCTCCAGGTTAGTATATGCTCGAAGTACCGTTTAAAAAGATCTGAAAAAGCTCTGAAAATAAATTTTGTACTTTTTGATATGCCGGGTATTATATATTGGAATACCTTCACTTCTGTGGTTTTACCTTTGCTTTTGTAAAATGTGGATGTTATAAACGTACTCCAAATATTAAGTTGGCAATATTAGGATTGTCACGTAAAAAATAGATAATTTTAAATAAAATAAAAAGAAACCAATGGGCTTCAACCCCAGTTTAATTTTAAGTTTTTTTTGGGACGTATGAAGCACCATCCCTGAAATGTGCCGGCATTTGGCGCTACAGATGGTCTCTGTCATTTAGAAAAGAGGAAGCAAGGAAAGTGACAAGTGTGACAACTTACATTTGACAGATCGTGTCCTCCCGATTTTTAGGTTATCTAATATTTATTTAAAAATGTTTAAATTTTATCAAAAACTAATTATACAACAGTCCAAAGGGATAAGCAGGATACCTTCGTTGACATGGTATAATGGATTTGCGTCGTCAACAGTGGCTGAAGTAAATAATGCTAATTCACAGAGCTTTTCTGTAGATGAAAAAAGATCTAAAACTCGGACCTCTAAAAACCATGATATGATTAAAGCAGCATTTGCTTCAATCCATTTAGAGGATCGTACCTGGGAGATTCAAACACCAGCTACTGACGATAAAATCAAAAGTGCAAATTCAGTTAATGAATTGTTGTCTATATCATCTGGAACAGGCATTTCAAGAAGACATGCTCTAAAGGTGTGTTTAATTTTTAATTCGATATATTTTACTTTAAGAATATTAACCAGTATATATTGAAATGACACTGTCTTTGGTGCTGATGATCATAAGTGCTTAATATTTGTGTAAAAATTAATGTCTGAATAGAAAGCCATATTAAGCAAACCATGGTTATATCGAATTATTATTTGTGTTTTAAGTAAAAGTTAGTTCAAAAACAACATCACTATGATCGTCTTCTTTCTTCTTTGATGCCACTTAAGACTAAAAAAATAAGTCAGATTAAAAAAACTCAACACAGACAGTAGTTATCATAGCGCTACCATGATGTCTTATAAGTACTGTAATATTATTACAATATTTAAAAATAAAATAAATAATTACACATATTCCCTTTCAAGTGGCACTTAATATATCTTTTTTTTTTTTTTTTTTTTAGGTACTTTCTATTTTGTCTGATTGGACTTCTAGTTCTAAAGTAAACTTACATGATTTTGAAAGTGATCCAAGATTTATAAGACTTTGTAAAATATTAACGAAAAACCCTCCAGGACATAAAAATAATAATAGTCCCAGTAAACCCAAAAGTGATGACTTATCTACAATACTAAGTGTAGCAGCTGATGAAGAGGCGGCGAAACTGGTGGAAAGTATAACTCTTTCACAGATGGTCAAGGTAAGTTATGATGCATTAAAAGCAGTTTTGACTCGTGACAAATTCCTCAGAGGGTTCACAATTCAAAATAACATTTTAAGTAAAATAAACATAAACATACTTAAAAATTCACCTTTTATTTATATAAATTGATTTATAACTACATTAGTAAAGTCGGAAATTTTTTTAACAATTTTTTGTTCATGAACAGTCTAGCAGCAATAAACAACATGCATGGGAAACAAAGCAACATATTTCTCATACAATTTAACTTAAAATGTCTTTTAAAATAATTTTTTACCTGCGTTATATTTATTTCTATTATGGGCCACCCCATATTTTTAACAATAATTTTGTTCTTCAAACCTAATTTTCCAAAAGACTTAAAACCTTACCAGAACAGTCATTATTTTGGGGGCGAGAAGAATTTGTCACCGTATCTATTTTCAATATTTTTACTCCAATAGAAAATATTTAACAAATATAACAATCAATTAACACAAAATGTAACGAATTTCCACTAAATACCATTTTAAAAATGTTTGTAGGTAGGTAGGTTTAAAGTAAGTGGACTTGTTACGCCCTCCACTGCGACCACTCGGTCTATTGTGGCTCACACCTTCTTCTATTTCTCCCAATAGGATCAGACTTCTAATGAATCCGATACCAGATTGGGAGAGAGTCGCTACCAGACACAAGCACAATACATGTTCTGGTGTCCCTGTCTCCTGGAGAGTATGATGAGCAGACGGTTAGATCTTTGTTTGGGAGTCTGTAGGGGTCAATGAGAAATATAATACTTTTTTCAACATATTCTTCTACTATTTTGACATATCATTCCCTATTTCCTCCTCACATATTAAAAATCACTGCCAAAATTGGGTAAACACGGAAATTAAAATGTATTCCTCCTATATTAAAGACCTATATGTTTGGTATAAACAAACAAACAGCCAAAACATTTATAATCAGTATAAAACTGAAAGGAAGCAATATAGACAATTTATATCAAACTACAAAAAGGGTATCAATGATAATTAAATTTCAAATTCCAATAATAAAGTCAAAACAGCATGGAATATCTTTAATTCTGAGTCTAACAAAATTAAATCATATGCTAATATATCGCTACGGTTAGAGACTGATGAGATTATAGAGGACCCCCAAATCATTGCAGAACTATTTAGTGAACAATTTAATTTACCCATGACAGTTCGTAATAACACATCATCAGAACCCTCAGGTAATTTTCCAACTTTGTTTCTTGGACCTGTTGATGTACCAGAGGCTTTCAGAATTATTATGAGCCTACCAAATAAGTTCTCTGCTGGACTTGACGAGATTCCAGTTCGAATTCTCAGTTCGAGTTTTTCCTATGGAGCTTAAGAAAGCAAAAGTAGTTCCGACTTTTAAAAAAGGTGAGCGGCAGCTGGGAAAAAACTACAGGCAAGTGTCAGTGTTGCCATCAGGTTCTAAGGTGTTTGAGAGAGCAATTTATTCTAGAATCATGGACTTTTTACACCTTCATAACATTTTAAAAGATACCCATCATGGATTTGTACCAAAAAGCTCTACACAACTAGCAATTTTTAAAACTATTTGTTACTTAATGAGAAAAGTGAATAATAATGACAAGGTAGCAGGTCTGTATTTTGATCTTTCAAGAGCATTCGACACTATTGACTATCAACTAATGAAGGATAAACTGGAAGGTTATGGGTGCAAGTGCTTTATTAATAAAATCTAACATAGAGATTGGAGAAAGAAACAGCCTAAGGACAATAACCAAAATGAGACACCCCACAAATCCTCTTTTTAACCCTTCTAATGCCTTATTATACCAACTAACCCAAATTGAACCCATCTTAGATCGCCTTCAAACCCTCAACATAAAGTTTGCCAATAAACTTCTTAACCTAAATACTTTACATCCACTCATCCACCTTAGAAACCCCAATGTCCGTCCCAAACGCAAATATCCTGTTCACACCGTATATGAAACCCTCATACAATTACGTAATTAACTCTATGTTTGTTTTTTTTTTTTTTTTAGTACATGTGTATATATTGTAAATTTGTGTTTATACGTTTTAGATATAAGGTAGTAGTACTATGTAGTTAAGAAAAATAGTTATATCAATATACTGTATACATGGCAGGAAGACCTCGGTCGTTAGCCATTTGGGCCAAGTGCCTAATAAAGTTTATAAATAATAATAAAAATAATAAAATCATATCTTGCAGAAAGAAAGCAATCAGTATGTGTTACAAGTAATGGGAAGCAGTGGTTCTCTGGGACTACGGAGGTAAAGCAGGGTGTTCCTCAAGGCTCAATACTGGGCCCAATTTTGCTTTATGTGAACGGTCTTTCTGGGGTGTTTACCTCGGGTCATGTGTGTCAGTATGCTGATGATACATCGGTTGTATTGGCGAGCGGGTGCTTGGGGACCCTATCTGGGGCGTGTTCAGGTGCAGCAGAGCAGATGAGGAATTGGTGCCAACACCCTGCAATCTAAATTGAACAGTATGTGTGCATTGATACGAAGATTGAGAGATTCACTTTTTGTAGACAGTATTCGTAGTTTCTATTTTGCTTGTGTTCAGTCCCTTATAAGTTATGGGATTCTGTTCTGGGGATCTTCCATACATGCGATCAATATCTTTAAAACTCAAAAGTGTATTATCAGATGCATACTTAAAATTCATCCTCGATCCTCTTGTAAACCGCATTTTAATAGTCTAGGTTTTTTAACTGTTCCTAGTCTTTATTTCTTAGCCTTAGTAATGTTTGTTAAAAAAAATCCGCATTTATTCAGTGTAAACTCTGATTTTTACTCCAACTCCATGACAATTGTTACTAGAGGCAGGGGTGGTCTTAGTATTCCTTCTCACAACTCAACATTTTTTGAGAGGGGACCTTATTATCGTGCAGTGAAGGCTTATAAATCTTTGCCATCTAACTTGAGTGAAATAGAGAACAAGGATAAATTTCGAAAGGCTGTGATGCAGTTTTTGCAGAGTAAATGTTTCTACTCTTTCAACTTTGATTATTAATTAAATTGTTTTTATGTACATGTAAGAGTGTTTCATCTTGATTGTTATTGTGCACACAGATTTAATTGGTTTTAATTAATTGTATTTATACTTTTTATGATTTTAATATGTTAGGTAATTGTATGTATTTTAAATATATTGTTTGACGTTTCTTTGTCATTGTAAATGATTTTGTTGGAAATAAAGGATATTATTATTATTATTGTTACAGGAACCAGATGTTCTTTCTGAGGCCGCATCTCCGGCCTTACTCTATGAAAATGGTCCTATCCGCTTTTTGTTTAAAGTCAGGGAACCATTTTCCCTATAAAGGCGGTTCTGTCCGCCTTCTCTTTGGATTCAGGGATCCCTTTCTAAGCACCTGTTTATTTGGGATGGATAAGCCCTTCCCCGTGAGACAGGTGCCGGTGACTTCAGGGGCCCCTGTTGAAACGGATTCACCCGTTTCAGACGGCGCACCTTTGTCTGCTTGTGACCTTGAGTAACACCTTTCGACACGGATTTATCCGTTTCGGTCAGCGCACCTTTTTCACTTTTTTTCAATGAAAGCGGTCCTGTCCGCTTTCTGTTTGGAGCTAGGGAAGTAATAGTCCACCACGGCAGAGCCCCGCATTACTGCAGTAAGGCTAGATACTCTGAGAGGTCGCCCTGTAGTCAGAGGTACCGTTGAAGACACCTGTTTAAGGCACAGGATGTCATTCACTCATTAGCACGGTACACGGTATGCTAACACCTTGAGTTAAGGCTTGTGTTCATCTTAGCTTTGGATCCCCATCAAGGGATTTTTTTTTAAATTTTTTCATAAAATAAATGGTATGAATGAAATCCTGGTCTTGTATTATGCCTGTATTTTAAATACTAAGACAATTATGATCTCAGAAACTCAGGTTCAATCAGATAATAATAAAAATACCCTTTTCGAGACGGAATATTTTGAAAACTAATCGTTCAACTGCCTCAATTTTTATTGAGCATATTTGAGAAATTTTCAAACTATGAAAAAATATAGACCGATTTATAAACTAGAAATCTTCACAATAATATCCTAAATATTGACGTCCACCCAGATATTGGATCAGACCACCTGTCAATGGAAATTACATTTAGTACCAACGTGACTCCAACAAAAGACCATATAAAAGTGCAACTTAGAAGCTGTTAATAAGGTCATGACGAGGTTTATAGAAGAGCCAGAACAGAAACGATACAGCCCTTTACAAATAACCAAATTTAATCAAAAATTAACCCAAACCATACTAGAAAATTCACCCACCCAAAAAATCCGATACTACTCCCACACTCTGCCACCATTTATCATAAGGCTTATCAAAACTAAGAGACGTATGTATAGGGAATATAGAAGTAATCCTACACCTAAACATAAGAGAAAAATAAATGATTACAACAAAAATATTCAAAACCTCATACATCAGTATAGAACACAAACATGGCTGGATGCTTGCAAAAATATCGAGCAACAACAAGGACGTAACTACTGGCAAGAAATAAAAAAACTAACAAAATACAAAACCAGAGCAAGCATCCCAACAATCAGTCAGAATGGAATAGAATATTCAGAAGATAAAGAAAAGGTTAAAGTCATGGCACAACATTTTAGTGAAGCATTCAAAGAAAAAACATACCCTGAATATGATGTAGACAATTACAACACCATAAATAATTGGTACAACGAGTATTTTAACCAGCCTAACAATCACATCAAGAACACTAGATATGAAATTACAGAGGAAGACTACATGGACATAATAAATCGTGGCAAAAGCACTTCTCCGGGACATGACAATATCACTAAAAACTTTATCCGCCATTTAAAACCTCCGAATACATAGGCATATTGCCAAAATGTACGAATACTGCTTAAACAACCATTACTTTTCCATTGAATGGAAGACAGGAATAATGATAACACTACCAAAACCTAACACAGACCACACAAAACCTATAAACTACCGTCCAATAACTTTACTGTGTGTACTAGGAAAAAATCTTGAAATCTTTATTAAGATTAACACAGAAAAAGCTCTTGATCAAAAAATTCCACTATACCAATTTGGATTCAAAGAAAAATGCTCAACACAACACCCTGCAACCATACTGACTTCTAATATCCAAACCAATTGACTACTCAAACACCATACTGCAGCAATATTTCTAGATATCAACAAAGCTTTCGATAGTGTGTGGCACAAGGGTCTTCTTTGTAAGTTACACCCACTAAAATGTCCTCGTAAACTAATTTTTATTATTAAAGAGTTTTTGGAAAAGCGACAAATACGAATCAAAATTAATAATTCCTTTTCAAATAGCTTCACACCAGAACAAGGACTCCCCCAAGGATCACCACTATCGCCATTATTATATAATATATACTGCTATGATATATACAGCACAAATCAAGGGATTAATCTACATACATACATGCTACAATTTGCTGATGATACAGCACTGATAACACATGCTAAGTCCTTATCACATACTATTAAAAATCTGCAATATTTAATGAACAAAACCCTAACATGGTTTTACCAATGGAGATTACATTCTAACCCTGCAAAATCGCAGTTTATTATCTTTCACCACAATATTAAAGATAATTCCCCTACAATCGAGATGGCCAATCTGGAAATAAAGCCAAAAGCGTCAGTGAAATACCTAGGATTAATAATTGATAATAAACTAAACTTTAATCAACACACATCCACTATCCAACAGAAGACAATAACCAGGGCCAAACATTTCAGAACTTTGACATACAAGGACCAATAAGCAAAACAACTGCCAGCCGAATATACAAATTCATATGCAGACCTCTCCATTGTATGACCATTTTATACAATGTTTCTTAATATAAGAAAAACAGCGTTAAAAAACCTTGAAGTTGCTGAAACAACATCCCTTCGCATTATAACAAAAGCACGACATCCCAGGAACCCTTTACATAATCCATCAAACCAGCTACTGTACAATACTACCCAGATCCAAACAATTTCCAGCAGACTAATACAATTATCAAAGAAATTCGCCTCGAAGCCGCACAACATCGACCTACTCCAGCCATTATGTATCCAAAGAACTGACTACCAGCAACAGAATCCACCATTTACATTTCCAACTACTACAATTATAGAACATTTACAAGAAATGAACAATCAGTGACGCATGACGTGTTTTTTTTTTTTAATTTCCATATGTTACCATAACATTAATTAAACGAAATTAAATTAAAATACTGGGCAGCAGGACCTAGGTCAATAGCCCATTGGCATAGAATAGTTTATTGTATTGTGCCAATAAATGTCTTAATAAATAAATAAATAATATAGACCGAAACTAGTCTTCCTATTTAAAAAAATTGACGACTTTGTGATTACTTGTTGGTAGTTGACACCACGAAAAAAATTTTCAGGTCATAAAAATCTTTGAGCTATATTTTAGTGGAAAAACATGTGTCACTTATTTTAACCTAATTTTCTTCCAATTTAACATTGTTTCTTGCGAAAAAATTATACGTGATATTTGCCGATACCATCCTAAATGCCTCATGTCATTAATGGACGCCCCCTTGCAAACTTATTATTGATTTTAGGTACTGTCAACTCTATCTGTTAAAAAGCGACGTTCTATTTTATTACTTAGGACACTAGCTTATAACATTGCCGCGAATCCGGAAAACTTGGACATTAAACAGTGTGCTGATTTGCTCTACAGTATATCAACTTTAAATTTTTATGATGAAAATTTATTTGAAAGAGTAGCTAACAATGTAATAATGGTGCTTCAAAATGAAGAAGTTAAGAAAAGTGCCGTTATCGGATCTATACTTACTAGTGTTGGACTATTAAAGTATAAAAATCCTGGTGAGAATAATGTACCTTTTTAAAATGTAATCCCATTTAGTCAAGTTTTTTTTCCATGTATTATAGTTTCTGTGTTTATTTAATTGCTAAAGATATCATTATACAAACTAAGTTGTTTATTTATTTCAAATATTTCTTTCAGAAAGAGTCTTAAAAGTTAAAGCAACATTTTGGTTACAATAATATTGAAACTAATGCATGAAACTAAATACAAAAAAGCTTGACTACAGAGGCTTATCTCTTACTTTTTGTTAATGTCATTTTTTTTTTTTAATAACAAGCTGTTGTATTTCCATTAAGTAATGAAGTGCTTCTTTAAGACTTCAGTTTACCTTTGAGAACTACCTTAATTGGTACAATTATATTATACTCACTTTCTTCTTTTTTACGGAAGCTATCTCCTCTTAGTGCTTTGGCTTTGAATGTTCATAGACTGTCCCATGATAAAAAAAGTTAATTAATTTCCGACGTCGTATACTTATAAATTCTCATAATTAAACGGTTTTTGACTCTCTTTTGTTATGGTCAATTGATTTTGTGCACCCTGTTAGTGCACATATCTATACCCTGGGACCTTGCCGAAGCGGCTGTTCTTGTATGTGTGGTAAGTAACCCAAAGAATATTGTAATATAGTGGCAGTTTTTTTTCCCCGGGAGTCTAAATTAACTGCTGCAGCTTTTGGGTGTTGTGTGCCTAATCTTCCATTTTCTTTTATACTAATCCTCCCACTAGTCTTCTTTCTTCTAAAAACTGTATAACCCCGAGACTGATTGGTTGATATATTCCTGTGGGCTCATTTTCGGTTGCCCAAATAATGCCTATCTTTTGTGGCAACGCTTCACATACGCATAGGATGTGGTAGGCTGTTTCTTCCCCCTCATCGCACATTCTGCAACTTAGGTTCCCAATGTATGAGCCTATCTTGTGTAGGTGTTCTCTTAGTTATCGTGTTCTGTTAGCAGCCCTGCTGTTAAGCGAAGTGTTTTCCCACCTTGTCTAAGTAGTTCTTCCTTTGTTCTTTTGGGTGAGCCCTTTATGAAGCTTTTTCCATGTTTTATTCTACTGATGCTGGACCAGTATTCCTCGTGTTTGTTTCGGATCCATACCCTAGTTTGCGCTCGTGCTGTGGTTATAGTCACTCCAGGGGCAGGTTCTGGTTCAAAGTATTTAGTGGATGATCCCTGTCTTGCTAGCTCATCCGTTTTTTCGTTGCCTTCTATTTCCGAATGTCCTGGTGAACACAGGTGAGTTATTCTGTTGCATTCTCCAAGGACTTTCAGTTCTTTTTGGTATTTCCATGTCAGCTTGGACGTTACTTTGGGGTTTGCCCCCAGTGATGCCTGGCTGTTATAATGCAGATCCGCTTCTTTTTACAAGCCCTTCTGTTGTTTTTTTTTTGCACAGCATATAGCATTAATGCAAAGCATATAATTAACGTTAAATACTGACTAAACCATATCCTTTAAGTTATAATGACTAAGTGCAATTAGGCTATCAACTTTGATAATATATAAAAAAATTGTGTTGTATTCTGAATGTTTATAGTTTATTTTTAGCACTTCTCGATGCCATTTGTGAATGGGTAGTAAAAAATCACGGAATTTGCCGACCCCAAGATATTTTCAGTATATGTATGACACTGGCAGTCCTTAATTATACACCACCAAATTCTGAACAATTATTTAAGGTAAATCCCAGGTAATTTTAGATAAAATCACACTTATTACTAATGAAACCAAGTAATTTTTATTTAGTGTAAATTTTATTTTAGAGTTTAATGCCTCAGGTCACATCGGAAGAAGCTGAAAACCCGTTGGTTTGGTTGGAAATTGTTTGGTCGTTAGTTTTATTAAATCGAGCTAATGCTGAACATGTAAAATCGGTTCTGAATGAATCTTTTATTGATTCCCTTGAAAGTAAGTATGGTATAGGTTTTTTAATGTTGCAATTTTATAATTTCCTCCTTTAAATTAGAAAATAAAAAAGGTAACAATAAATACCAGAATCCCAAAATACAAATAGTTAATATTTTTTTAATATCCAGTGTTAAATATTGATTAAAATCAAATATTTCCTGGAAGAAAGATTTAAGTTTATACTAAACTGTTTTGTCTACACCCGTTTACTTATGAAGTTTTAACATATTTTTCTAGTATTTGAACTATGTTATAAGACTCATAACACGACCAGTGGTGTTAGGAATGTCTAAAATATATATATATATATATATATATATATATATATATATATATATATATATATATATATATATATATATATATATATATATATATATATATATATATATATATATATATATATATATATATATATATATATATATAAATATATATATATATATATATATATATATATATATATATATATATATATATATATATATATATATATATATATATATATATATATATATATATATATATATATATATATATATATATATATATATATATATATATATATATATCGTGGGCGTACAAGCAGAACCCTTTAAGTCCACTTTTTGACTAAATGGGGATTACCTCATCTATAAGTCCATACAGTGTTTTCGCTTCAAGCAAATAATCACTTAAGTCCATTTTCTACTTATTGTAGAAGTTACAAGCCATGTCAATTTGTTTAAGTCCATATTTAGTTTATTTTTAACAGGGAGAATCATTTATGTGCACTTAAGCGATTTTTGTCGACGGCAGGATGCAAGCTTAGACAGGAATAAAACTGTAAGTCCACGCTTTCATATGCTTAGAAGGCAGTTTGTTTTGTTTTGTGGTGCATTACGGTGCGTTAATATGTCTTCTAGAGGTGAAAAACTTGTTACACATGTGAAGGACAGAATCGAAACCAACATGTCGCTGCTTTACTACTTTATTTGGTTCAGATTACTCACCTTGAAATAATTCAACAAAATTTTTTGAAAAGCGGGCATTCCTACATGGAGATGGACTTTATGCATAGTTCTATTGAACATGCCAAGAAATTTGTTCCAGTTTTCACAATAAACGATTGGCTTATCATATTTAGACTTGCAAGATCAAATCGAAATAAAAACAAAAAAAGTGATCCATACAATGTACAAGAATTAAAATATAATAACTTTTATGACTTAAAGGCTTTGACTGAAAGTTTAATTAGAAACAAAAATAAAGACTCAGAAGAAAAAACCGTCAATTGGCTACTTATTAAAACTTTGAGATATTCAAAAGAAAATCCTGGAATAATTGAATTCAAATATATGCATTCAGATACAAAGTACAGATGCATTACTGCTTTTGGAAGGGGAAAACCAGCGTCTCCAAAGTACTTAAACAAACTGTAGCTAGCACTTACCAATAAGTGAAAAGAAAAAAGAAGATCTATTAAAATTGTGCCAAAATCAAATAATACCCACCGAATTCCATGGATGGTACCAGTCCATACCTCTAAAAATTCACTAGATTGTTTCACTGAAGAAGACAGCAGCGATGATGATGAACTTCCTTTAATCCATTTAGTCCAAAAAAAGTAGTGAACAAAAACGGGAAAAAAACTGTAAGTCCAACATGTTTTTGAAAAAGGCATATTAAAAAAAACTGTTCATTGATATACGTGTTTTACTGGTAAACAATCTTTAAAAGAAAGCAAATACACTTTCTATATATATACAAAATAGCCTATTACCAAAAACAAATTTTACAAGTTAATTCAATTCTTTAATTGCATTTTTCTCATAATGACCTCTCATGGACTTAAACGATTCTGCTTGTATGCCAACATATATATATATATATATATATATATATATATATATATATATATATATATATATATATATATATATATATATATATATATATATATATATATATATATATATATATTATACAAACTCCTACTTATTATTATAATTAATTAAATTAAATTAAGATTAAAAACATTTTTTACATTTCTTCAAAACAATCCCTGCTGCTGATGATGATAATACTGAAGGTCTAACTGTAATGGATTGAGCTGTTGACCAGTTTGGCTTTCACTCGGGCTGGCATATATTACTCACTTTTTTTGTTTTTTATTTATAAATTACTTAAATAAATTATTTTTATTATATTGCTAGACTTTGACAGAATATTGACTTTTTGTGTTTTGTTTCTGTTTTCTATTTTAAATCGCAAATGTCTTATATAAATTAAATTAATTCTGTTACTCAAAATGAATATAAAATTCCTTATAACATATAAAAAAATGAGATGCTTGTAAAAATGAACCAATAAAAAGGTGGATAATTAAGAAAATGTTAATTTTATTTTGTATTTCTTTTGTTTTAATTCAAATAATTTTATTTAGTCTTCTTCAGGATTCTACGAGAAAAATACACAAGATGGCTGTTAATTTCGAGGAATATTTATTTTTTGTTGCAATATGAAATTTCTTGTAATCCTTATGGACTGCGATTGAAAGCTCGGCCGATTTAGCATATTTATCTTTCTGCCCTATAAAACTGGGCCGGTACATATTTTATTGCCTGTAATCACACTTGTAAACTCGGACGGTGGTCAAATTTGGTCGGGTACTCAGACATAATTATAGTATTTTTCAAGATATAAGAAAATGACTAGACATATCAAGTATCTCCTACTGCAATAAAAATCCTCGAAAGTGATCCTTTATGGCCATGCCAACAGAGGTGAGAATAGTTCAGGTCCGCACTTTACCCTATACATTTAGATATAACCTGGGGCAAATAGGACATCATGAATACTTATATATTATTCCAGTCAGGTAGAAATACGACCCTGTACGGTCGGATGCGATAATTAGGTCAACCTACCCGAATAGTATAGTCTGTCTCAAAGTATATCGTTATGGCTTTTGACGGACCATACCCCAATAAACCTTTAACGATTTTATTACCTATTGTTATTGGGTAAACCCATTTGTTCATAAGGGCAGGGGTGGGCCAGGTATTTCTTGAGTATTAACCATTAGGCATATAAATATTTTGGCTAATATTTTAGTGGCAGTGTTGAATAACCGTTTTTACTGTGCCTTTTCGAAAAAGTTGTTTTACGAGAATATAACTATGTCGCGTCGAAATAATTTGTCATTAGATGCAAAACAGGTTGTGAAAAATGTGTATGAAACTTTAATCAGTAGAGGTCTAATTAAACAAGAAGCTTTAAAAGAAACCTGTCTACCTAAAAAAACCCAATATCATCGAAAAGGGGATATTATTATTAGTCAAGAATTGAACAAAAAAAAAAACGTAGTGATTTTCAATCTCACCTTATAGACAATAGTGACAGGACCTAATAAGAAGGAAAATATATTGTCTTTATGAAAGCGGAGTTATTCCTACCTTGGATAAACTGAAAAAGAAGCTAGACGAAGACGAAACCAGTAGTCTAGTAGATTATACTCCAAAAAAACGTAGTTATACTGCTGGTCCATCGAGAAGATCCGGCACATACATTTACCAATTAAAAGTAAATAATAAAAAACTAAAAGTCTGCAAACGAATGTTTTTGGGCACTTTGGGACTTAAAGAAAAAATGGTGCATGGCTGGCTAAAAACGAGTAGCTCGGGAATAGTTGAAAAAATAGAGAAAGTGGCAAATAATAACGGAGCAAATCGTGACAACGATAAAAGAAAAAATCACCTGGAATTTTTTTTTAATGAACTGCCGAAGCAACCATCCCATTATTGTAGAAAAGACAGTTCTAAAGTATACTTGGAGCAAACATTTCAAACAAAATCTCAACTGTATAAATTATACAAAGATAATTGTTTGGAGAACGATATCGAACCGTATACACTTTTCCCTTTTTGTCGTGTTTTTGAAGAAATGAAGCTATCGATTTTTCGCCCAAGGAAAGACGAATGCGATGTGTGTTATGGGTATAAAATCAAACAAATCTCTGAAGATGATTACAAGAAACATTTTGAAAAGAAAAATAGAGCAAGGGTTGAAAAGAACAAAAATAAGGAAGAGGCTGTCCAAAATCAGGTCTATACATTCACCATGGACACACAAGCGGTAAAACTATGTCCGTTTCTAAACGTGGGTGCTTTTTATTATAAAACAAAACTACAAATTCATAATTTTACCATTTATAACCTAGAGTCCCATGGTTGTGTAAATTATCTATGGAATGAAACTGAGGGTGACTTAAGTGCATCTATTTTTACCACTTGTATAATAAAACATTTAAGAGAGAATTGTTTGTCCGATAAAAAACCTATTATTTTATTTTCTGATGGCTGTTGCTATCAGAATCGTAATGCTGTGCTGTCAAATGCATTATTGCATTTCTCAATTGAGCATAATATTATTATTGAGCAAAAATATTTGGAAAAGGGTCACACTCAAATGGAGTGTGACTCTGTCCATGCTTTAATTGAAAAGTTAAAACACCGGATAATACAACTCCCAAGTGAGTACATCCTCTAATTCACGAAGCTCTGAGCAAAGCCTAAACCTGATGTTTGTTACTTAACACATGATCAACTTCTAAACTTTGATGATAAATCTTCATTTATCTATAATTCAATTAGGCCAGGACGAAACGTTGATGATCCAACGGTTACCGATCTTAGGGCCATAAAGTATACCCCGGAAGGAAAACTATTTTATAAAATTAATTTTGATGATGACTACAAAGAATTACCACAGAGACCAAAACAGAATAATATTAAAGTAGTTTCATTCCAAAGATTATTCCAAGAGAGACTAAAGATAAAACATTCCAAATGGTTGCATTTGCAGCAATTAAAAACGCACCTCACATCTGATACTCATTCCTTCTACGATTCGCTTCCACATTTCACAGAATAGTTTTTTAATTAAAGGTAGTACCGACTACTACAACAAAAGTGTTTTTTTTTGTTTACAGATTTTCTGATTTTCTTTCTAGTTTAATATTATTTAACGAATATTTGTAATAAAATGTTTGTTTATTGAAATGTTTTCATCTGATAGGTACTTATTCCTTATACGAATTTCGTCCACAAATATGGAATAGTTTCCTAACTATTAGTCTTAGTTCTACTAGAATTAATTTTTTAATTTTCAGATGTTATTTTTGCTTGAAATAATTTTTTTTTATAAAAGTAATAAATATCTTTTTATGCATGTCCTCTTTTTTATTTGGCGTAAGCCACAAAAAATTCCTTTTTATTGTGACAAAAAAGACGTATCACACATAATTTTTTAATAAAACAAAAAAAATCATAATTAGCAATTGTGAATATGACAAAATGTCCCTAAGATTATATCTATACCTAAAGTTGTCACATTTTTGTTCTTTTCTTCGTAATATCGTGTTTTCCTTGTTTTCTGAAAATTTTACTTTTTGGGGTTACGTCCTATTGCAAATAAGCCATCGATATTTATCTTTCTGCCCTATAAAACTGGGCCGGTACATATTTTATTGCCTGTAATCACACTTGTAAACTCGGACGGTGGTCAAATTTGGTCGGGTACTCAGACATAATTATAGTATTTTTCAAGATATAAGAAAATGACTAGACATATCAAGTATCTCCTACTGCAATAAAAATCCTCGAAAGTGATCCTTTATGGCCATGCCAACAGAGGTGAGAATAGTTCAGGTCCGCACTTTACCCTATACATTTAGATATAACCTGGGGCAAATAGGACATCATGAATACTTATATATTATTCCAGTCAGGTAGAAATACGACCCTGTACGGTCGGATGCGATAATTAGGTCAACCTACCCGAATAGTATAGTCTGTCTCAAAGTATATCGTTATGGCTTTTGACGGACCATACCCCAATAAACCTTTAACGATTTTATTACCTATTGTTATTGGGTAAACCCATTTGTTCATAAGTCAGGGGTGGGCCAGGTATTTCTGAGTATTAACCATTAGGCATATAAATATTTTGGCTAATATTTTAGTGGCAGTGTTGAATAACCGTTTTTACTGTGCGTTTCGAAAAAGTTGTTTTACGAGAATATAACTATGTCGCGTCGAAATAATTTGTCATTAGATGCAAAACAGGTTGTGAAAAATGTGTATGAAACTTTAATCAGTAGAGGTCTAATTAAACAAGAAGCTTTAAAAGAAACCTGTCTACCTACAAAAACTCCAATATCATCGATAAGGGATATTATTATTAGTCAAGAATTGAACAAAAGAAAAAAACGTAGTGATTTTCAATCTCACCTTATAGACAATAGTGACAGGACCTAATAAGAAGGAAAATATATTGTCTTTATGAAAGCGGAGTTATTCCTACCTTGGATAAACTGAAAAAGAAGCTAGACGAAGACGAAACCAATAAAAATATTAGCCCTACCTCCCCCCCATAGAATTGTTTGTAAAATGGGATTTAAATACCGCAAAGTAGACAAAAGACAAGTAGAAATGGAATCGCACAGATTCCCATTTGGGAGGCTTTAATTCCCTTTAAGAAATTGGGAAAGAATAGGCTAGAAAACAGATCCATAAATTTACCTTGATGAAACATTTCGATACACAAGACACAGTATCCAAAGGATGTGTTGTTTCCCAACAAAACTGTCAGACGAAAGAAACCTTAAAATAAAGGAAAACGCTTTAAACCTTTTAATACACGCTGGTTCAGACGACAGATTTGTCCCAAACTGTTTGTTGTCTGCAAAGAGTATTGGGGATTCAGTTTGGGATTATCATGGGGATAAAAGGAAACTTTTTGAAAACTGATTTCAAAATTACCTTTAAAAAATTTTCCCAAACAACAGGATTGTCATGGATAACGGCCACCACAGCCGAGCCGCCCCCTTTCCAAAGCACCAGCTTTTTAAAAATTTAAAAACTGAAATCCAGGAATATTTGTTAGAAAATATTTTTTATTTTGAAGTCAGTTACAAAAAAAAGCACTAAAATCCTAAATTCATATGCAATTAAAAACAATATGTAGGGATAATTTTGGTTGAACAAAAAAAGGGTTTGTCTTTCGGCTTCCTTTCCCTTTTGTTTTAACCCCCTAGAGGATTTGGGAAACCCAAATAAAATCAAAGATCAGGCACAAAATGTTACACTTAACCACCTTAGTAAATTTGATAAAAATGTAATTATTTAAAATACCAGTTAGAGCTGAAAATCACCACAGCACATTATAAAAAATTAAGGACTCTAATTGCTATCCAAAACAAAAAAATCCCATTGTAATTAATCTCAATGATGACTCTGATAGTGAAACAGAATTTGATTTAGATATTTTGATTAAAAATTTAAATTTTCATTAGATAACAGTTATAAATTTATTGAAACTTTGTTTTATTTTAATCTCCTAATGTAATTTTAAGATTATACTTACTTTTTAAAAAAACAATAAATTATAAATCTTTATATTATTAAAGTCCGTCCCCAATGTTCTGTCCTTTAATACCTACCGATCCGCAGTTTTATTGCTGTCGGTAGGTATAATCCATAAATGAAGGCAAGAGCTAACACGGTATACTTTGAGACAGACTATACCATAAAATGCTAATTTCGAGGGTTTTACTGCACTCAGAAGCAGTCAAGACTTTTAGTCATTTTCTTATATACCTTAACCTCACCTGATTTAATAGACGGTAGCCGGGACGAAAACCTGCCGGAATATATAAAGATGAACTTATCTCAATATTGAATTATTTTGTTCACAGGTCTTTAGTTAATTAAATTAATTTTTGTTACATAACGTCAACTCCATCCATTATTAGGAGCCAACGCGGAAATTTTTTTATTAGTATTGAATAACTATAAGTATAGTTAGTTCTGGTCAGTCATGGTTAGTTCTGGTAAGTTAAAGCAGCTTTTTATTTTCCCAAAAAAAGCCCTTAGTTCTGGTCGGTAATGATTAGTTCTGGTTAGTTAAAGCGGCTTTTTATTTTCCCCAATTATATTTAAGGCGTGATAAATACCATATTGAAAGTTACTAAAATTTTGTTAATACCTTTATTAAAGTTTATACCTGCCTATTTGGTCCGCAAACCTGACGTCCCTCTAAATGTTGTTGCATTTTTATAATCGCCCCAGTTTTCTTATCGGATTTACTGCCCGTTCTTTAACGACCGGCCGAGTTTACATACCTCCCTTTGAGGCATATTTTTATGGTAGGGGTTTAGTTCTTATCATAGGCCGAGTTTTCATTTACCCCTTATGGAAGTTTAAAACACTGCCAGTTTACTTTGGGGTATTTAATAATAAACAATCAAAAACTTTTTAAGAGTATGCTGCTTTGGCCAGTGGTATTCCGTTATCCCTTAAAATGACCTCTAAACGTCAATTTTACCATTTAGGAACGTATTTCTTCTATATTTTTCTTTTATAAAATTGTATGTGTTATAAATAAATATTTAAAAAAATACATTTCGTTACAGAAAGGGAAATTTCCCCTTTAAGTACCTCGGGCATCAGTTAAAGCAATATGATCGCGCATTACCTCTTAGAAAATTATACTGGACCAAAAGTTGCACAAGATCATGAAATCCGGAAGACCATGCTTACGATGTCAAAAGACAAAACAGAAATGGTCAGTTCAACTGTTGACGCATTAAAAAATCTCATTTCTGAGAATTATTTAAGAACTAGGATAAATACTGGTTTAGGATTTTATATAGGTAAGAAAAACGATTTCTAGCACCATTTAGTTAGTGAAAAATTTTAATCTTTGTGGATGACTTGAAATTGCTTTTTAAAATTTAAGATGAAAATAACTATCTCTTACTTTAACAAGACCTAAAAAGAACACTTCTCTGGTCTAAAGAGAATATAGTGAATTTCAGTGTAAACATATATAACATATAACATATAACTCCATTTATACAGCTTAATAAAATTAAAATTAAAGAGTAACTAATTTGAAATCCCTAACAAACGTCATTGTTAAATTATTCGTGTCTCACTGTTTATTTTTTTTCTGTTTTTTTTTATTTTGTTGTATGTCAAAGCTTTATGATCTTATATGACAAAAAGAACGCAAAGTTTAAAAATAAATAAACAGGTTTCACGACAGTCACCATGTTGTTTTATCAGGTTTTAATAGCACATGCGCAGTTTGCATAAAAATAAAATTAAAAGTTGGTTATCTTTAGGGTTATAATTTTTTTATGCTATTTGTCTGGTTTACACGCCATATGGAAATAACCTATATTTAACTGCAGTTTTATGTCAATTTTATGTTATTTATCTGTTTTAACCCAGCTTTAGACCCTAGCTGGACTACGCCTTATGTCTATAGTCTTCAAAATATTATTTTTATGTTATAAATGACATCCTATGATTACAAACAATGTTCCCTAAAATTCAATATCTATTTTACCTATTTGTTTTACCAAAACTAGCTTACCCCGCTAAAACATGTAAATACTTAAAATTTTTAAAATTTTAACACATGAATGGGTAACAGACGTCAACGCCATCTACTGACCAAAGGGCGAAGCATACTCCTCTCAAAGTAGATGTCAGTAGATGGCGTTGACGTCTGTTACCCATTCATGTGTTTCAATGCGTACTGAATAAGGTATTAGGATTTTTAGAGATTTTTACCTTTGACTAGCTTGTCTGATGAGATCTGATATAGATCGAAACCGGTCACAAGATGTCGTTAGGGGAAATTCTACAAAAGAGTTGGAAAAATTTAAATAATTTTTTTTAAAATTTTAAATCATATTGAAATTAAAAATGATTTAATTTTAATGTTTTTTTTTTTTATTCACATTAGTGATGTAAATTTCCGTATCCTTTTGATATTCGGATTATACGTATTCGGAATCAAGAGAGATTCGGATTCAATATGCGAATACGTATCCATAAGAAGTCTTTATAACATAGGCAACCGTAAATATAGAGCGCGGAGTCGCGCACAGCTGATACCGGACGTGCCGGTGCGGCGGGCGAATAGAGGAAAGGATACGAATTCACGAAGCGTTAAATACCGCTAGGCATTCCAAAGACGATTTCGCCACGTTTTGGTTAGGTTCTTTGGTTGGTCAGAAATAGTGATGGGATAAATCGAATTAAAAATAATCGATAATCCGGGTTATTAAAAAAACCGCATCATGCGATTATTCAGATTTAATTTTTTTTTATTTAAATTTTATTTTTCGTAATTCAAATTAAATCTTTGGGAAAAATCGCATGATAGCGGTTTTTTCAATAACCGATTATCATTTATTTTTAATTCGAATTATCCCATCACTATTTCTGGGCCAACCAAAGTACCCAGAGTTTATTAATCTTATAAGAGACATCCGCCATATTGAAAACTCTGTGTGACGTCACAAGGGGTCTATTTCGGCCATGTTGGATTTAGCCGGACAGGGCGTCGAATTGAGGTGGAAACGAAAAAATGATTTTATACCGACGAACAAAAATTTTTATTTTAAAAAAAAAATCTAATTTAATTATTGAAATTAAAAATTGAAGCAACAACACGACGATAGCGTACCTTTTCAATGGTACCTACTACATTAAATATTTAAAAATGAGAAAAAATTAAATGTAGAAAATACTGATGATTGCTAATTTATTACAATAATTTAATACTTACTCTATTTTTAAACAAACGATATTGAAATATTAAAAATTTTCTTTTTCTTTAATAATAACCATGTATATTAGACGTTTATAAAATTGTATGAGCAAGTAAAGAAGTTTGTGGTTTTTTAAATTTTTGTTTTATCTTGGGACAGTCCACAAAGGGTGAGGCCCGTACTAACCCTACCGTGGGTGTCTAAAGTGCGGTAAGAGGAGTTTATTCACAAGAAACTTACATTTTGAAGGAAAAAGGGAAAAACCCGCAGATAGCAGGCTGCATAGTCTTGACATTCTAGGGGTGAAGGAACGAAGAAAGGGGGAAATTCGGGGCCTCTGGCTGAACTGTAAAAAGATGAAGAAAAGGAATTATACTGGCCAACTCCTGGAGAATCCGTAAAAATACCTATAAAAAAGACAGATTCCCTACAGCCCGTCAATGGGCAACGGAAAGAAGCTCTTCCGATCAGAAATGGGCTTTTACAAGGTATCTTGAAGATCTTTGTAAGATTATAAAAAATCCAGCTCCGGATCAGATACTGGAAGCCATAGAATAATAACTTTTCTTTTTAGGGAAATTTTTGACGGTGTTTTTGTATTTCTTTATAAATATATAAACCTTTTTATTAATCCTTAATTTATTTTATTTTAAAAACTAATTATGTTACTTTTAAAACTAGTTATTTATTTACTTATGGAGCATACAGCGTCTTGATATTCCAGAATAATAGATTTTCCACTTGGGAAATAAACTGAATTATTTTATGTAAAAAATGTGAATACAGGTTTATTGCTACAAAACTAAACTTTATTTGTTTCACAACTACAACACTACAATACATTTAAATTGCAAAAATTAGATAAAATACAACTGAAATTTTTAAATTTTGAAATAGATATGAAAAAAAAGAACACAGTAGTACTAATGGTTTTATTCAAAAATTTTGGTATACTTACATTTCAAATTTAAACATAAAACATTTAAACATTAAAATCCTACTTAATACAAACAAAAAAATTTAATTTATGGTTTTAGTATGTAGGTTTTTGTTATTTCCCCTTAAAATCAAACTTATTAGTTATAATTAACAAATCTTTATTTTAAAATTACATAAAAACATACATAAAATGAAATAGTGAAAAACAAAGTAAAAACAATGCCGCTTATAGTTTTAAAGGCCAGATATTTTAAAAATTTCTTTGAATACCCTCTGGAGCATTTATATATTTTCCAAAAATAGATTCTAGATAAGTAATCCATATTCTAGTCTCGACCTTACAAAGGCAAAGTTTAAACCTTCATTGGTTCTACATTTGTAAAATGTTTGCAAGTTTTAATAATAAACCCACATTTTTAGGATTTGACTTAAGAATACTATGAATATACGTGTTTTTTAAAGTTATTTTTTTACAGATAAGAGACTTAAAGTTAGCATGATCTTTTTGTCTAAAAGATCAACTATAGATAATAATATCCCAAAGGTAAAACACCCTTAACTTTTTTTTACAACAGTTTTTTACATATATATATATATATATATATATATATATATATATATATATATATATATATATATATATATATATATATATATATATATATATATATATATATTTATTATTACAATTAACAGAGGCCTTATGACAATTTCCTGTGGCACACCTAATTTTATTTCAGTCTGCCTTGAAGAGGCTCTATTTGGACTTTTACTTCAAAACTACTTTCACACCTCCCAGAAAGATATGAAGTGTTTACGTTAAAGCATACAACCAATTTCTAATTAGAATACTGTAATTTAAAAGGGCATAAGCTTTTGATAGATCAAGGAACAACCCCAAATGGATCACCCCATCTTCAAGAGCCCTTAATATATCTCCAGTAAACTGAAAATTAAAGTATGTGTTGACCTTCCCTTTTAAAAAAGTGTGCTTAATCTCATTTATGATATTCAGTTCAGCATAAAATCCATTATACAATCACTCATTATTCACTCAGGAATTTTTTAAAAAGATGGTACAAATTGGAAAATAATTCTCAAGTTTTGACCTCCCTTTAAAAACTGAAACTATTAAAGCCATCTTTAGCCTATTTTTTTCACAAACTTTTTTAAAAGAATTATTAAAACAACAATTGGTTTCATAATTCCTGGAATTGTATACTTAATTATTTAGCTTTAAATTTCATCATATCCGCTACAAAACTTATTTTTTAAGGTTTTTAATTATATCTAAAAGTTTTTAGGGGCAACTGGTTTAACAGACCTGGAAAGAAATTTATTAAAATTGTTTGCTATGTTAGCCTTATCACCCTTAACTTTAACAGGGTTGGTAACTTTTCCTTTAAATTCATTTACAATGGGTTTCCCAAACACATTTTTTTTTTGTTTTCTAATGACATTATTATTATTATTATTTTTAATAGCATAAAACAGATTTTAATAAACTGTGTAGTTTGTTCAATTACTTAATATTAAAAAATTTTAACTCAATGTACTATGACTTACAATTTTCATATTAAGTACTAAGTTTTTTTATTTTTGACATAGACCGACTTTTTACTTTTATTTTTAAATTCCTTAAATTTCAGGGTTCGATTTATTTTTTATTTTGAATAAAATTCTCTGCATCAAAAACGCTTTTGTGACTTTCAGGGTTTTTTATTTTTAATCTGTTTATTAATTTTTTTAATATGTTTTTCTTTGTTAAAAATGTCCTTTATTAATTTTTTTAAATAAACGTTCCAATACTCCTATGGATTGCTTAAATAGTTAGAAGGATGTGTAAGGCCCCATATGATAAATCTAACCAAGAGGGTTTTTGATAATTATGCCTTCTTTCATCATCATGTACGTTTTAGCACCCTAACTCAGGATATGGGCTTGAAATTTTCTGGCAAGCCAACCCGACAAATAGTTGACCCTTCTTTCTATGCATGAACTGAAGATCTACTGCTTGATGTTGTACTACTTGACATATTCTCTAGCTCTTCTTCCATAATGCCAGTTCTATCAATACTGTCGCCGCAAGGGGGTCACACCGGCAGTTCTAAAACAGAGAACAATATATTCTTCACCATCATCTTGTTTCAAAATATTTGTTCGTTTTTCTGAAGCAGTGGATTTTTCCCCTGAAAAATAATTAGTTTGACAAATGTACTTACTAAAGGTTTTTAATATATTACCTAAAATGATACCCTTTAAATTTCGATATAAAGTATTCAAGGGAGTTGGGTGATCATCCAGACCTCTTCTAGTTCTAATGTGTCCAAAAAGTCCTTCTAACGAGTTTTTGGTTCAATTTAGATTTTAAAAATAAAGTTAATATTAAACTTTTTGTCATATCTACATATAATTCTTTTTAGGATCTGATAGAAAAAAAACCCCCTTTCTGAAATAATTCCGTGTTGATTTTCCCACTGGTAACATTGGGGAAAAAATAGCCTTGCATTTTATCCAATGCTTTAATTTGGTTTATTTTTTCCCTTTGATAAGGTTTTTTAGGCTCCTGTGATACATCCAGATTTCTAAAACCATGATATCAAACCAGTCATTCACTGTTTGGATGAATTTGATAAAAATTCATTTTCCTCATTTTTAAAATATTTTTTAATTGCAGTTGCAGTGGCATGTGACATTAGCTGAGCTGCTAAAAACATTTTGCTTATCAACTGTCTGTTACATTTATATGTCTTACAGTAAGTTTAAAACAGAACTCACTTCATTGTGTGCCCCCATAGCCACAAAACCTTAAAAATTTTTTTTGTTATTACTGTACCATTCTGCAACTGAAACCCTGCAACAATAATAAGTTATTAAAAGTTTTACAAGAGGTAACTGGAAATATGCTATTCGTAAAAATTTGGTTAGTTTTTTCTTATAAAAATACAGGTAGTTAATATTAACTGACCATTTATTTATTTATGCACATGGTTTTTTTTAAACCTAAGGGCAAATATAAATGACCGAGTGGATTTTTACACTGAGCCGATTTGAACCTAAAATTTTTTCTCATTTATAAAATTTTATGGATGAAAAATCAACAAATTGAGGACCTTGTTTTTCGAATCCTCCAAAATCCATACGATTGGTGGGATTTCTGCCAGACATGTACATCTTTTGACGAAAAAGACACCCCAAAACCACGAACTAAATTTTAAAATTATCATTTCCATTAGGTATAAAAAGTTTGAAAGGAAATATTGTTATTAAGTTACAAAATAAGCACCCAGTAAACTACTTAAATAGATATTGAACAAACCTGTATTAAGCAAAAATTTTTAAATAAGCTTTAGCAAATGTGGTGCATCTAGAAAACAAAATATCTTCTCTTGGGTTATTGGATAATGAAAATATGTTTTACTTTCATCAATGTCCAACTGTGATAGTAAACTCCTATTTGTTGGTCCATAATCACATACAGTAGCTACCACCTTAAAACTAGTTGTGCAATGCTATTATAATTTCATATAAAAAAGCTCTTTGGTCATTCTTGAGTCAAATTTACATATATGGGTTGTTTCCAGTTACTAAACAAACCTCTTGCCATTGCTATTTGTACATAATTGTGGGGTCCCAGATTGAATCACCCTTTTCATATTCATATATTTGTTGACCTTCATCTCATCAAACATTAAGACAGTCACTCTTTCTTGTAGAGTTGTCAATATTTTTTTGACATAGTTTTAAAAAAAAATTTAAAATTATGCAAAATTCCAGAATGTAAATTTTTGTTTTTTGCATATCTTAGGGTTCTGATAGCTGGTAAAGGGTAATTCTTCAAGAATGTATAGCACTTTGCTTAAATAGCGCAATGTAAATGCCCAGCAATATCACCTCTTTTCCACATAACTTTTGTCTTTTGTTCAAAATTATATCCATCTGATTGGGTGACAGCACAGGTGACATAACTTCTTTAATTTTTTTGCTCAAAATCTGTTCTTTAATATGCGATTCTTTAAGTAATTTATTTTCATTTTCCAGAAAATTGATTATTTGGTTCTTTTTTTTAATTATTGATTCAAGAGAAGTTGTTTTCCTTCTAGTTTTTTATATCTGTTATTTATCCTACTACGAAACTCAGATCTACAATTATTTTATCTTTATCTCTCTGTGTTGAGGTTTTTGTTTTTTATTTCTGAAAGGAATAATTTACTTTTATAATATTTTCTTTTTGAAAACCATCATTTTTCCCTTTTATTTCTCTCATTGTTATGTTTACATCAGTTAAGTTTCTTATTGTGAAAGGCAAAACTAAAAATAAAATTATATTTTAAAAAATTTGTTTTTCATTATTATAAACCAAGTAATTGGAGATGTCCAAAGTTGAAATACAATTAAAGGATCTAACTAACCTCAAACTTAGTAAAATGAAAAAGAAAATTGGGAAAAATATTAAAACACCCCTACGTCCTCAATTTTTAGAACCAATGCAACGAATATATAAAAATTTTGGGGTTTAAAGAGGCTATAAGAATTTAAAAAAAGGCATTTAAGATTTTAGAAATAATGAAAAAAATTGGTTCCCCGGTTTTTAACATTTAGGGGGACGCATAATCAAAAAAACTATTTTTTTTTGTGATTAAAAAAGATAGGAATTAAGTGCTAATTGAGAGCTTTTAGGACTTTAAATTTTCAGATATTTTTCTAAATTAATTAAAAAAATATATTTCTTCCAAAAACCGCATATTCAGGTACTTATTCTTGATTGTTTTGGGAATGCTCTGAAACCCGGCACATCAATTTTTTCAGTATTTTAAAAAAACTTGGTGCAAAAATTCATCATTATCCCAAATAACCCCAAAAGCCCTTAATTTGATATAAATTTTTTGCATTTTTTTGAGTTAAGGTCAGGCACATTTCACAACCTCTACATTAATGCATTTTTAGATTTCTTTAAAAAATTTTCCAATATTCTTATAGCACATACCCAAAGTTGACATTTTCAAAGTATTAGCAACTTAATTTTAATATATTTACTTTCTAAACAACAAATACTACAATTAAAATCACACAAAGATTTCAATTTACTTACTAATAACTGCGTAACTGCATCCAGAGGTGGATGGTTGTGAAGAGTCACTGGTGGACTTTAAAACAGTGTCTGTGTTATGCAAACTGAATGGAACTGCTACAATAAAAAAATACATGCACAATGTTAGTAATAGCAGCATTTAGGTATATATTATATTCTTCACCTTACCTTCTTTATTAATCGCCTTTTCCTTTTGATCAGGATCTAATAATCCCATGCGTTGTAATTTTTCGGGAACAGACATAAAAAATCGTCTTTCTTAAAATGCTCCGAGCAAATTACAGAATCCTTATGGGGAACCCAACTTTTTGTCTATTGCACACTTTTCCACTTTTGTTTTAGTATATCACCTCTTGAAATTTATGAAAACTTATTTTTATACTTAACACTGCAGTTCCTCATATTGTACAAACCCAAAGACTAATTAAAACTACACGACTAAACACTACTAAAAACTATGTAAAATAAAAACAGTCAAACCAAAACCAATAACATCAACTTTGCACACAAATATTAGCAACTGCAAAATTAACTTCATATAAAAACTTCGACTTGTGGCACGACTCTGTCCACAGCTGAGAATGCTAGTAACTTTTAGAGTTACCCGACAGGGCCGCCAACATAAGCGACCCCTTTCACACCTTCACGTCTTGGACTTTTTCTATCCCCATTCTCGACGATGTCATAACCCCTTTAGATTAATAGACTCTGCAAAGTACCTACCAAAACGTGGCGAAATCGTCTCAAAGATTTTATTGGTTAGAACAAGAATCGTGAATTAAATTTAATACGTCTAGTCGGTCATGGTTAGTTTTGGTTAGCAAAGCGGCTTTTTATTTTCCCCAATTATATTTCAGATATGAAATTGTGGGGACGTATTAAATTTAATTCACGATTCTTGTTCTAACCAATAAAATCTTGGAATGCCTAGCGGTCTTTAACGCTTCGTACGAATTCAAAGACAGTTGCAAGTAATCAACAGGGTTGGCGCAGCTGCTTCAAATGCCGCTTTATGTTATAAAAAATTTCTCTATTTTCGCTATGCCTATCAAAATGTTTGTTCTGTTAAAAAAATATATAAAATAAACTAAACGGCGATGAGGTAAATAATAGGTTACGGTTAAAAATATATAACAGTATACTTAATTTTATTATTTTATTAATAGTTATAGCAAGGCAACATAGAAACAAATAATATTCGTTTCAACATAGGAACAAGAATATAAAACAACAGCTCTGCAAGTCAAATGTAAAAATATAACTTTCTGAGGTAAACTTTTTCCTTCCCTGCTATTTTAATTTATAAGATTTTGAATTTTTAAAATGGGTTACGTTAAACTCGAAAGGTAAACAATACTGTTTTTTGCTGAAGGTCAAGTTTCATTAAAAGTAACGCGGATAAAGTTGATTCTATTTTTTTTGTTTATTATCTAGCATATAAAAGAAAGTTCGCGCAACATTTACGTTTCCGTGAGGGAGGCGAAATATTAGCGCTTATTTTTTCGCATTAAAAAATAAGCATTTATTAAAAAAAAATAAGTTTTTTACGTATGCCCAAAGTGCTTTAATTAAGGACAGCGCCATCCAGGGACAAATGGAAAAATCTTTATAAGACAGCTCGTAACGATTACGGATCCGATCGCATATTCGAGCCCGCGTCGATGCCGATCAACCGGCTGTTGGAAGAATTCATCCGCTCCCGTTTCGATACCGAATACGTATTCGAATTTACGGACTGATTCCGGAATATACGGATCCGTTTAATATTCGGATTCAACGAAAATTTGGATACGTATTCTTACATCACTAATTCACATGTTACTTTAAAATCATACCCTGATTCTCGTTATTAACTTTATATCTTGATGATCCATTTCAATACGGCCATTATAAAAAAAAATAGTTCATTATAATGGAAGTAAACAAAACTAAATAATAACTATTGTATTTTCACAAGTTTCCAATTGAGCATTTCATGGTTTTAATAGTTTCTATGTAGTATTAGTAATTTCAGATTCATTAGCTAGTTTATTTAAATGTTATCTCATGCACTGGCTGTAATTTTTAGTAGTACTTCGGGGAACCACTTACCTAGCATGCCTCTGTTAACATCTGTAGGCAACTCTCCATACACTTCCTTTATTCAAGTGATTAGGACCTATAGATACATTTGTTTACTATGATCGTAGACACTTTGCTTTAAAATTTAAGCAGTTTCTTTATACAGTTCAAATGTCTACCTCAAAAAATAGGTTTAGCAAAAATGGAAAAAAGTGTTTCATGCAATATTTGATTGCTTTTGAAATTTATACTTTTTACCCCCACCTTCTAGATTCTAGAATTGTATGAACTATGAGTTAGTATGATTTTAAAATCATTGGGGAGGTGGTGCTTTTTACGTTTTATAGTTCATATTTTTCTTATCATCTGTATCTTTTAAAAACACATTAGTCCATTGTTAAATTTTTTATTTTTAGACGCTGAATGTATATTGGACAAAACATGTAACCCTCAACCATTAACTACACCACCTGGTGGCCAGTTTATAAAGTAAGTAGACTTAATTCCTAAGAATAAATACATTTTTTTACTTTAATATTTTAATCCATTTTTTTAGCTAAAAAATGCCTCACTTGGTTATAATACATAAAGTGAACCTAAAATATTACAAATAATTTTAGAAAAAAAAAATTCCATCGTTCTAATTTTCTACAAACGGGGGTTTAATACTGGCAACAGCACACTAATGTCTACCCTGTGGCTAACCATACCCGACCCTATGCACTTAATGGTTTCATTACTGATTATTATACTGTGGTCACTATTAAGTTTTGTATTTCAAATTTCTTGAAAAAATCAGATTTTTTCCTGGCTAAATATGTAATTTTTCGCATTTTGTATAGTACAGACATTAAAATCATATAGTAATAGATCAAGAAAGAAACACGTTTATTTTAAACAGTTGACATCATATATATATATATATATATATATATATATATATATATATATATATATATATATATATATATATATATATATATATATATATATATATATATATATATATATATATATATAATTTGCTAATGTGGATATATATTATGGGGATAGGTATATATATATATATATATTTATTTTTCTGTCCACGTGATTCTGAAGTTATGGCTTGAGCTAAAATCCTGAAATTTGGCACAGTGGTAGTCTTTAGCAGTGGCTAGAACCTAACGAACGGCCGTACGGAAGGCGTCTTACGGAGACAGAGGTTACTTAATATTGTCTCTCGCCTGGCGGAGACAGGCTTTTCATCTAGTAAATAATAAAGGAACAATTGTTGCTGAACATGTTTTTATTTATCACAAGTCCTACAGAAACTGCTTGGGTTAGTCCCAGTTCGACATTGTTAAATATTCTTTTGTAATTTTTTTATTTTATTACCCATGCTTTCTTCCACGTATCCTTCAGCAAGTCTTGTGGATCGCCATCCCCCATACCGTTTGAGAACCTAAATATCAGCGCCACTGTCCACAAGAAAAGTGGCAGATGTTCTTCTCAAACAATGACCGGTGTAACTTGAAGCATTATAAGATATATTCCGCAATTTTTTGTGGAATTTTTGCAAAAGTATGAATGCCAACTAGCTGTACTGTACATTTTCCATAACGATAAAACAGGAAAAATCCATTATGGCTTACTGTTTTGGGTCTTAGTAATAAGTACTTATGGTAGATTTCATACCCATTGCAATCAATAGCCCACGGTAAATACACGATTTTTTCTTTATTTTGGTATTGCGTAACGTTACAACCAACATTGTTCCGGTATCTTATAAATCTTCAGTTGTTAAACTGCATAATTCTTGACGCCGATATGCACCATTCAGCCCAAAAATGAATACTACTTTCATTAACGCAAACGTGTCGTCTGAAGCTTCATTTAAAAACCTTGTGCCGTTTTCCATTTTCAAAACGTTTGATTTTTTAGGTTCATATTTGTCATTTTGGCGTTTTAAGTAAGCTTTTACCTTTTTATAAACTAGAAGCTTTAAGGACTTTTGCCTAAAACAAGTAAACAAAAATAGCCTACATTTTGGTAAAAATAGGCCAGCATTAGGATTACGTCAATTCCTTTAAATCTCTTGGAGTTTCTCCACTAGCAGAACATATTATACACTTTCTCATACCTTTCTTTAGATTTCACTGGAAGTAAACTGAAAAAAGATTACTGGGCTGCATTTAAGATATCTTTCGAGTCGTTTTCATCAGCCATCTCGATAATTATTGGTAAAAAAATCGCTCTTCAAAGATGAGTTTATTTCAATGCTGTCAACCGTTGTTAGTTACAAAAAACAACATCCTGTTTAGGTTTAGATTACCCAGTTACTTAGACGTCAGACCACTACGTTTTTTTAAATTTTCTCAGTAACTATTATTATTACCTAATTTTAATAGAAAATGCAAAATAGGCAATTATCTACAAAATGCGACAAAAAAGTATACGCATCTCGTCAGAAAAGTGATTTTACTTGACTCATATGGTATTTAAACAAATGTACCATACTTTTCAAGTAAAATTCCACTTACGTACCCATACATTATATACTATTTCCATGACAAAAAAATTAAGTGCGCATCTCGTTTTCTAGATTGCCTCATTTGTTTTGTTTTATTAAGAAAAATTTTATCATTATCTAGTATTTTAAGTTTAATGATTTTTAATGTTTTTATTTTGTTTTAGAATTGCTTTGTTGGTATACAATTACCATGATTTATGCAAGGGAAGAACAGAAATAACCGGTGTTAATGCCTTATCCGAAAGGTTACTTGAAGCCATGGGGTACAAAGTAGTTGCCGTACCATATACAGAATTTAAACCCAAAGACAAAATTGTGCACCGTGTTCAGTATTTGGAAACGAAGTTAAAAGAAGTTGTTAAGCTGTAGGATTAGAAAGTTTATGTAAAAAATGTACAACTTTTATTTATGTTTGTTAACTATGACAAAACACTTAAAATATTTTGTTTTCTTATAAACAACTTTTTATTTTGACATTGCCACTACAATTACCAAAAACAAACCCATATATTGCAAATAACAAAATTGTCATTACCCTACAATTGTTTGAGGTATGACAACAGGTAAAAAGGATTAAACCTAACTACTCTTAAAATGTGGATATATTCATTTGAAAATGAGGTAAGCAAAAACGAATGAAGAGGTCGCCCCTATTGATCAATTACCAATCAAACCATGGTTAATGACTTTGAGATCAATAATTTTTGTTTAGTTATTTTTGCCCTCGTCATTTTTATATGAAAATGAATAGAATAGAATAAAATATAACTTTATTTTAGATTCTGTCTACATAATACATATTTACATAGGTATCATAGGAACACAAAATGAAATGACGTCACAGATATTTACATAACTAAGTTAATACAATTACATATTAAAATAATCCTCAAAGTATATGGTTTAGATTTAATAATAAATATCTTGTTTTCTTTTTAAATTGCTTAAAAGTTTGGATATATTTGATATTCGGTGGTAGTTTATTAAAAATTCTTATACACATATATGATGGGTTTTTTTCCGTCATACTTAATCTATGAATGGGGTAGTTGATATCTACAGTTCTGGTAGTATACATTGTATTAATGTTATTTACAAGAAACGAATCCTTGTTTTTAAATAAATACAACAAACATTCGTGCAGGTACAATCCATACATAGTTAAAATCCCTTTTGCTTTAAAAATTCCTCTACAAGTTTCCCGAAGTTTCATTTTAAAAATTATTCTTAACATTTTTTTCTGAATTTTAAAAATTGACTGCATTAGATCTATTTCCCCAGAAAATGATCCCCTATCTAAGTAAGGACTCAAAGTTGGCTAAGTACATGATTTTAAGAACACTTTCATTAAGATAGTTACTTGTTACTCGGATTGCATAAGAGGTTTGGTTTAATTTTTTTGATAGCATTTCAATGTGTGGTGACCATTTCAAGAACTTGTCGATCACAATACCTAAAAACTTTGCTTGACTTACTGTTTCAATGTCATTGTTATTAATAAAGATACGAGAGGGTTTTCCTTTCTTTGTTCTGTTTGTGCTAAACGTTATAATGTTTGTTTTTTTTCTCATTTATGACTAGTTTATTTATTTTAATGCCTTTAAAAATAATGTATTGGTGTTTTCGACCAGTTCTTGAACGTCTTTTTTCCCTATAAGTAAGTTTGTGTCATCTGCGAAGCTTGTTATTGCATAATCGTGGTGATCAATTATTGAATTAAGGTCATTAATATAAATTAAAAATAAAATTGGGCCTATAATGCTACCTTGCGGTATGACCACAATGTTAGCTGCCAAATTTGATTTTGAATACTCACTACCTTTATTTATCGGAACTCGTTGGAACCTATCAGTCAGATATGATTCTATCCATTTCAAAGCATTTCCCCGAATACCATAGCAATGTAGTTTTTCCAGAAGATAATCAAGATTAAGACAATCATATGCCTTGAATAAGTCAACAAACAGGCCAGTTGCAAGTTTGTTATCTTCTAAAAATTTAAGTATTGTCTGCGTGAACTGAAAAATTGCAGATTGAGTAGATCTGTTATCTAAATATGCATGTTGAGTGTTGGTAAAAAGCTGACATTCCTTAAAGAAAGATATTATTCTATTACACATTGCCAGTCAAAAAAGAGCTTTAAGAAACTGTTTAGTAAACTTATGGGTCTATAATTCTCAAAAAGTTCTGGGTCGCCACTTTTAAAAATAGGTTTAATTAAAGATGTTTTTAATTGTTCGGGAAAAATTCCGAACTTGAATGAGTTATTTAATATGTATCATAAGACTCTATTTATTTTTATGATACTGAGTTTTACTATGCTGGTGGGAATTTCATCTTCTCCACTGCTAAATTTATTTTTTAGTTTTTGGGAAATTTCAGTTAGTTCCTCTGGGGAGAACGGTTTTAGAAAGAATGATCTATTATTTTCTTTAATGTTACATTGAAATGGATACTGTTTAATATTTTTTTTAAGTTTGGTATTATATCAATTAAATAGTTATTGTAATTTTCAGCTATTTCTTTTGGGTTTCCTCTAATTTGACATTCTTTATTACAGTCAGGTTTTCCTCTTAGTTCATTGCATACTGACCACATTGTTTTAGTTTTATTGTCAGAAGATAATATTTTGTTTGCATAAAATTCTGATCTTGCACTGTTTAGTGCACTATCATAATCTTTTTTGCCTTCTTATATTGTTCTAGATATTTATTATCAAATCTACTTAACATCAAAAGTCTAAATTTTCTAACATTGGGATTATTATAAAAGCCTTTATATTTTTTTCGCTGGTTTAATAGTTTCAAAGAAAAATGTTCATTAAATATAATTAAAAAATCATTTATAAAATATTCCCACTGCCTATCTACATCGTTTCTTTTAACTTTATATACATTGCTCCAACTTTGTTTATCTAATCTTAACAAAAAATTATTCTTAGCATTATCAGTAAAAAATCTAACATATTTACTATTTTTTACCTGTTTAGGAATATTTACATTAAAAGATATTTTTTGTGCTCTATGGTCAGACACCTGATTTTCCAAAACATTGCCTTCTACCTGGTTATCACAATAATTAGTAAAAATATTGTCTATGCAACTTTTAGAGTTTCTTGTTACTCTAGTATATTCAAAAATACACTGTTTAAGGTGAAACGAAGTCATAATAGATACTTATTCACATTTTAGGTTATTGTCATGTTTCATTTCAATGTTAAAGGCTCCCGCAATTAAGGTTGTTTAATTTTCTACACAAATAATACTCAAAATCTCTTCCAGTTTCTGAAAGAAGATTTCTGGATTTCCGGCACAGGGTCTATCTTTAGATAGTATAATAAATGTCTGATTACTTATAGTACATTCTGCTGCAGCCCACTCAAACTCACCAATTATAGATAATTCATTAAGTTTTTTTCTTTAATTTTTTTATTTAAGGCTATTATGAACATAGATTGCTGCTCCTCCATGTCTGCCTTCCTGACGACACACACTTGATGCTAACGTAAAGTTTTGTATTTTCATCATATCTAATTGTTTCTTTGATTTCCAATGTTCTGTTATACATAAAAATTTGCAGTTTCCTTGTTCTTCCAAAAAGTATTGTATTTTGTCTATTGAGTTACCTAGGGATTGAACATTTTGGTGAATGCATGAGATTTTGCCTTTAGATTTGTTATAATTATTTTGAGTAATGTTCCTGCAGTTACTTATATTTCTAAAAAATCACCTGACGGTTGATTCTTTTTGTATAATTTGAAGTTAAAACGTTTTATTCTGACATTTGATGGCCAGAAATCAGTCTGGTATAATTCGTCTTTTCTGCTCAGAGGGGCAGTAACTATAAAACTTTTCTAGTCTTTGTTGTTATTTAAAGGACACTCTGTTGTGGAGTAAAATTTGGAAGGAAAGTCGCTTAGTTATTGAGAAAAAAAAAACCGGCGTAGAACCAAACCAGACTTAGTGGGATTCTTTAATAAGGTAATTGTGTACACGAAATCACTTTTTACGACATTTTTTAGTGGTCGAGAACTTTTTTATTTCGAAAAAACCCAAAAAAAATCGGTTTTTTAACATCTCCACTGCTATAATAATATTTATGATATCAGATTATTTTTTTTTTAGATTAAAGTAGACACAATAGCGCTTCGAACAACGTCCCACGTGAAGCTGATTCTTTTTTTGTTTAATTTTTAAAATGGTAGGAAACCCAAAATTGTTATTTTCAGTAGCGTAATTTTAGGCAATCGAGAAAAAAGTTTATTATTGAATATCTATACATACATGCTGCGTACAAATTGTAGCTAATGTTTAAAAAAAGTTTTTAAAATAAAAATTTTTCATGTTCCCTTTATAGTATTGAGTCAGTGATGGTTTTTTAATGGGCGTAAGTCATATTTTTGCGCGCTCGGCTTAGCAAGCCGGCCGGCCGACTGCAATATTCTTACGGTCTGGTGGGAGTGTAGTAGTTTAAGTTTTATCAACAGGTTTAAACGCAGATCTTAGGGCTACTTAAGTTGTTTAGGAAAGAAAAATTTATAATATTTAAAACAGTTGGGTAGATTTATCAACCCATTCAAAAAATATCAATCATTGTTATTATTTAGTAGGTTTATTAAACTTTTTTTATTGAGTGCTGGTAAAGAAAACTACCCACGGAATTTGTTATTTTTTGATTATACATTCAAGAGTTCATCATTTTTAAAACACTTTGAGCAACAAAAAATTGCGGATGCTTTACGTCTTTTAATTAAATTTAAGAAACATATAGTACATAAAATATAAACTAGGGCTTTGTTAAACTTTTTTTTTAAACAGGAATTTTTGATCACAATTTCGGCTTTGGCTTGAGAATGCACCTCGACCTCGCCTCATCCCGGCATCCATCTTTCAGGCCCTATAGAGGCCATTTTTGGCCCCTAGGGCCAATTCCAGACGTCAATGGCCATTTCTGAGTTTGGAATCGGATTCAGCGTCGAAAAATACATGGGAGTACATATGTCCGACCCACTAATCCAAACATTTATTTTTTTTGTGGGGCTTTGTAATATTTCAACGTAGCTGGCAACACTTGTTAAACGTCATTGAAAAAAAGACGTATTCGCATGCTATTTTTATTAACATGTAAATCTTTCGTAAATTTTTAAGGGCTTTAAAATTTTTAAAATGTCAAACTTTAATAAATGGGACAATTTCTTAAATTATTTCAAAATTTGTTTCGAAATTTTTTGGTGAAAAACCACACTTCCCAAAAATTCTGCATTTTTTGTCTTTAAAATAAAATTAATAATATTTAAAGGTATATTGCCCCCAATTTTGGCAAAATTTAAAAATCGTCCAATAAATCTTCATAGCCACTTAATTTAGATAATATACTAATGTCATTTCTATTCCTGGCAGCTTTATTAATTTTTTGATAGGTAGCTTTTTCACTACCTAAAAAGATTCAGTACTATGTAAAGAAATAAATACCCTAAACATTATTTATAAGGATAAAATTTGTATTTTGTTTCATTACTAAGTATAAACTAATATAATGGTACCAACTATACTATGTAAGTACATAATAATATTTAAGTTAGTGGTTTAAGCAGATTTTTTATTAAACTTTTTTTTAATTTTTACTTGTGTTGCAAAAAAGCACATTTTTCTAATATTGAAACTATGGCATTTAAGTTTAGTGCCACAATAAGGATCGGCGCCACTGTCTGATTGCAAACTGTAAAAATAGTTTTGAGAATTTGTGTAAGATTTACGACAGTCTATATGATATTTTATTTTTATTTCGCCATTTAAAATACCATTTTTTTTTTGACAAAATTTCCTTTACTAGATTGTCCTGCCTTTTTTTCAGCACTTGATAGTAATGATAACAATCCTTGTATTCTAGGTCTTTGTATCACATATTTGCATCCATCATACACAATTTTCTTACAAATAATGCGCTTTATTGTTTTAGAATTCTTAATACATACAGCACACTCTAAATTTCGACAACCACCACTACTAATGTATTATTACGCACGCTATCCGCATGCGAGGTCTATTGGGTCCCGATGATACCTTTTTACGTCTGAAAAAAAAATCGCTGTTTTCAAACGATCACTCTAGGAAAAACATTTTTTTTCAAAAACTTTTGTTATTATTTGGCTATATTTTCTTCGCTGCATGTATGAAAATATTTTCAAAAATAAAAAAGTTTATCGATTGGTGAAAATTTCAATACAAAAAATGGATATTTTTAGTTTATCTCATTTTTAAAGGAATCAAAGTGCGAATTGTGCCCAAACAGTTTATAAGGTTAAAAGCGCTACAGTGTGGGCTTTAATTTGACACAAAAAAATTTCGGTATCTTTGATAGTTTTAAAGTTATGGCGGTGGAAACAAAAAGAAATCAATTTTTTTATAAGTTAAAAAAAAATCACTTTTTATTAATTTAAAAAGTTCGAGACCACAAAAAAATGTCGTAAAATCCGATATCATGTGCTCGGTGACATACTCAAAGAAACCTAACAGGTTTGATCTGGTTCTACGCCAAAAAAAAACGACACGATTGACTTACGGAATCGCTCCGCTACTGTTACATTTATGGTCTCTGTATTAAAGTTAGGTTGTTTTCTGATATGTGCCTCCACCATTTGGCTTGTTACATGAGGTTTGACCCTGTTTATATATAGCCATGCCTTTCTTTCAGCTCCTGTAAATCCATTTGTTTCATTTTCATCTGCTGCTTTTCCTGTACCTAGCCTTTTCTTAAAACCCATTTTCTGCCTACGATTAACTTTTGTTATAAAGCCGTCGCTGTCTTCGATGTGTAGCGATCTTGGAGTTTTAGGAATTTCTCCAGAAGTCACACCAAGGTTTATTATATAATTCATTTTCTCCATTTGTGCATTTTCTATTTCACTAATTTGCGATGTTTTTCCTACTTTTTCAGTTTCCCCTGTAACATGCTGTTTTGGTGTTATTTTTAAATTAGAAGCTAAGGTTTTTTTGGTGACATTACTAAAATGTTACTTACATACTGGTTGCTCTCTATTTTTTCTTCTAACAAATTTATGGTTTTTGAAAGCAAATCTTGTTTATGCCTTAGCTTGGCAATTATTTCTTCTTTTGCAGCTAAAAGGTCCTTTAAAAACATAATTTCCTGCATGTTAGTGTTGTCCCTTTCTGTGTTGGTAGGTGTTTGTATGAGTGTTTGTGTAGATATCGATGTTCCTCGCGCCACGCAGCATTTTACTAAGTTATCACTCCCCACTGCAATCAAACCCGCTACCCTTAATGCACATGAGGTATGATATACTGCTTGAAACTTTACACACTCTGAAACAGTTCTTTCTATTTTCTTTGTACAATATTTGCAATTTTTGCTACTATCACTTGGCTTCTGCTTGTCAGTGTCCGCCATGTTGGAATTACTCTGATTTTCATATGATCATATTTCAGGTACTAGGTACTGTGTTTTAAGATGGTTACCCCAGGAAGTTTGAAGGTTTATGGAAGCCCAATACTATGGCCTATTCGATCAAAAAATGTCCGGCCTACTATGAAAATAACTGTCATGAAGGTACACTTATGATCCAGCACAGTAACTTCACGAAATTTTGTAATGTGTGCCCACCTACACACTAATAAATCAGTGTGTATGTAGGCAACACATTATACTTTGGACAGAGCCGGAGTCCCGTTTTGGTGTGCGACGGCGTGGCGCATATGAAACCATACCCGCGCTTGCCGTCGTCGTCTCATCAACCCTTCCAAGCGAATTTAAGGTTTCGTCATCGTTGTCATTTGCGCCGTATTAATTTCGATTGTTTTGCCTTGTGTGATTTTATTATGTGGTTGCAAAAGTTTTTTGGATTGATAAAAACGTTTTTATTTTAGTGATTGGTGTTTATTAAATTGTGATTATAATTTTGCGTTTATTGTTTGTTACTTATAATATCGTAACAAAATGCCTGAAGGTTCTATGATTTTGTCTTGCAAATCCAAGGCTAACATACCCGGAATGTTTTCTTTGGTAATTAGTGTTTCTATTAAAATTAGGTGCTTCTAACCTCATGGGAACTCTTATGCTGCAAGACGCATTTATCATAAAAGATTTTCTCAGCGTGCAGTGCCTAATAGAAGAACTTGTGTACGTCTCCATGCACGACTTTCTGAAACAGGCAGCGTTTAAAGATCGACGGTTGTCATCGGGAGACCTGCAACGGTACAAACAGTTCAAACTGAAGAAGCTGTATTAAATAAAATTGAAGCAAATCCTTACACCAGTACTCGGAAAATAACTAAAGAACAAAATATTATCCATGTTACAGTGTGGCAGATTTTAAGAGACCAGCAGCTATATCCCTATCATATGCAACGTGTGCAAGCTCTATTGCTAAGAGATTTTCTTTTAAGACTAGTTTTTTCTTATTGGTTACAGAGTGAAATTAAAAGGAATTCAATGTTTTCTAAGTCAAATCTTGTTTACAGATGAAGCTTGTTTTCCTCACAATTCAATTATTAACTTCCACAACAATCACATTTGGGCCGAAAACAATCCACACATCTAATAAAAAATAATTTTCAAGAACAGTTTTCTTTTAATATTTGGATTGGAATTGTCGGTGACCATATGATTGGGCCTCATTTTCTTCCACCCAGACTTAATGGAGAATAATACCGAAGGTTTTTAGAATTTGTTTTACCTGGACTTTTAGAAGAAGTTCCAGTTATGGAAAGATTCCCTATAACATATGGCGTATGTAGTACATGCACGACGGGGGTCCACCACACTTTAGTGTAGTGGCGAGGCAATTTTTGGATAAAAATTACCATATTCGCTGGATCGGGAGAACAGGCCCACACCCATGGCGTTTCACTCGCCTGATATAAATCCCTTAGATTATTTTCTCTGGGGAAACCTTAAAGCGTTGGAATTCAAAATTCGTATTGAAAGTGAAGGGAATCTATGGAATAGAATCATTAATTCGTGTGATATAATAAAAAATACGCCAGGTATTTTCAGGAGAGTACGTAATTCAGTGATGAGGCGACTAGATGGTTGTATTGAAGCTGAAGGGGGTATTTCTAACACTCAATTTAGAGAAATTCGTTAGTCTAGATGTTACTGGTATTTAGAATTTTTTGTTGTTGCAATCCAAGGCAATCCTTGATTATTATTTACTATTCCTTAGTTTAGTAACATTTATTAGTTCAGATGTTAATGTAATGTAATTTTATTTAGTATTTGTTGTTGTTGTTTCATATAATTGTTAATAAAAAAATTATAAAACAAATTATAATTTCCGAAAGAAACTTTCCCCATATTCCTTGTGTGGTCCAAGGATACGTAATTAAGTGAAATTTTTTTCTCGAAAACTAAGCAAGATACAAAAAAATTCAAGAAATAATAAAGTTATATTTCTATTTGCTTAATTCAAAGAACATAATAAAAACTGTAACAAAGTCAGTTGCGTGCATTTTTTGTCACAAATATTCGTTCAGATTCCGCTCGAGACGCCACTGGACTTAATAAATTTAATCAAGTTAGGGCTAAATTAGCTTCTTAATGTTATAAATACCACCTCCAAATTACAACTAAATTAGGTACAGGATATTTAAGATACTTTCGAAAAAACATTTTTTTTAATTTTAACACCCTGTATCTTGAGAACGAAGAATTTGTGGACCCATGTTTATATGAACTTTTTGTCTTAAAGTTTCTTGAAGAATTGTCTGTTAAATTGAAGGTACATACTTAATGAACACCAATTAAATAGGCAAAGGCTTGAGCGAAATAAAGACAGACAGAAGACATGCCGTCATGGAATTACCTTCTACCCCCAAGAAAAAGAGGGGAATACCGTGGCCGCACTGCGACAGACACACTAATCAGTCAGTATCTACCGAACGCGGGACGTTGAAGTATTGATTGTCAATCGCATTTTTGGAGATTTTTTACGATATTTTCATTTTTATGCGGTCATGTTAATCACTGTCGTATTTAATACAACAGTAATTAAAAGGTTGAATTTTTTATCAGACTTAAGCCTAAAAATAAAATAATAACTGCCATTCTACAAAAAATTTATGAACATTCTTAAAAATTAATGAAATTAATATTAATCCTAATAATAAAAAATAACTCTAAAAAATAAAATTCAAAAGCATTCTTATTTTAACAAAAGCTCGAAGACATTGCCCTGCTGAGCTTCGCAATACCCGAGCCGATTATAAAACTCCGTCCTATTCGACAATACCTCCGGTGTAATGGAGTTAGTAATGTCGAATTTTTTTGCCCTTAACTAATCTAAATTTGCAGGCCTCTCATGTGGATACCTGTAAATTAGTTGAGTTTATTGGCCCCAAAAAAAAGTCAAGAGGAGTCAAATCCTGTGACCTCTGCCACAAATAAGCCGTTTCGGAAAAGTCCTAGTGAGAAATTCCTGAACTGGCCTTGCGTTATGAGCAGGACAGCCATCCTGCTAAAACCAAATTTCCTCGAAATTAACATTTAAGTTTCGCACAGCTGGTATAATTTCCTCTTCCAGCATTTGCAAATATTTGTGCCCATTTTAGCTGCCTTCAATGACAAAAGGTCCAACAATGTTGTCGCCCAAAATACCCACCCAAACGTTTAATTTTTGGGGATATTGTGTCCGTACAGGCGCACTTAAATGTTTATTTTCCCGTGACCAATATCTGGCCACTGCAGAATTATGATAACCATGAAGAGAAAATGATGATTCATCTGTAAACAGAATATTTTTTAGAAAATTGTCATTTTCATCAATTTTCCTTCTCATGGTCTCACAAAACTCCATTCGCCTGATATAAATAATCATCTGGGAAAATTTCTTAAGTAGTTCTAATTTTGTAGGATTTATAATCATGTTTTTTTAAAGCGTGTCTAACTGTGCGGTCTGGAATGCCATTTTCTTGGGAAATTTGGATGCTGGAGCATGGCTCATTTGCTTCCACAAAAGCACATACATTTTCGTCCCTCTCGACTCTTTCTTCAGGAATAGGACGGGCTTCATGGTCTTCGTGATAGCATTTACCACATTGGTTAATGCGCCCGGATTTTTTTAAACGAATAAAAATATTTACAATCGTTTGGCGGGATAGGATCTGTTGGTCGGGGTACGTAAAAGCAAATTGCCCAACAACTTCATCGGCACTTTCAGCTTTGGAATACCATAAAATAATATTAATTTTTTGCTCACGCGAATACATTTTTTAAAATAGCAGAATATTATTTTTTCAACGCAAAAGCCTTTGACAATATGAGCTTAGCCGTCGTAATAGCGATGCAAGTGAACGCGACAGGCAATGTTGCCAACCAGTAAAAATAAAATTATTTATGTTGTCTTGCTCGATAAAATAATAAATACATTTAATTAAAATAATAAAGTAGATTTAACCATTCTAAAACATTAATATTTATTACACATTTCTTTTTTTTTGTTTGCTAAGAACATCACTTTGTATTAAATAAAAGGTTTTATAAAATGTATGATTTTTAGAACATTTCTAAAATTGCTAATAAATACTTTATGAAATGACAACACTGTCGGCAATATCCTAACAACTCGCGGGTACCGTCGGTCATCGTTGTATTTGGAGGGGGAATAGGGGAAATTGCTATCGTCCTCTTTTCAATCTGGCGTTATACCGTATGTATTCTTCTCTATTACGTTAAAATTGGCTCGCAAGCCTTTGCCTTCCAATTTTAAATTTTATATATATATATATATATATATATATATATATATATATATATATATATATATATATATATATATATATATATATATATATATATATATATTATATATATATAAAATGTATGTATATGTATATAATTATCAATATTTATATACACAAATACTATAATTATTTATTATATTTCGATTATTTGTGGCGCATCTATTACAAACAATGCGCGAACGTAGACGAGTTTGCATACTGCACACCGCGAGCGTTTAATGTACCCGACTTGTGCGTTTCACATGAATAGCCTCAGTTCAGTTTTAACAGCCATCGCGTTCGTTTGTTTTAGTTTCTCAGCGTAAAACTATTATACTCGTAACGTATATTACGTATTATTATTTTTAAAGTGTTATCATTACTATTTTTATCATGGGTCGTGGTCGCATGCTTACTGATATTGAAAAAGAAAAAGTACAATTTTATTTGGATCAAAAAATATCAAATCGTGAAATCGCCAAAAACTTGGTCGTAGTCCTAAAGTTATTAATAATTATGTGAAAAATAAAGAAAAATATGGAAAAAATTATAAAGGTCGAACAAAACTAGCTACTACGTTACGTGAACGCCGACTTATTTTGTGCGCAGCATCTAACTCTTCGAAGATAGTAGCTAGTGCTTCATTGTCTACAGTACGACGTATAATAAATTCATCATCATACCTCAAGCGGCGAAAAATCAGGAGGAAACCTGTGACACGTGATCATCATCAAAAAGCCCGATTATCGTTTGCTAAAATTCATATGTCCTGGACATATCTGTAATATCCAGGCTTAGCGTTTAAACAGCGCGCCCTTATTTTGGGGCGTGTTAAATTATTTATCTTTAGCGCACATGCGTTAAAATTATATTCTCCGATATTTGGTCTGGATGTTAAGCTGCTCTCTCTGCAAAAGGCTTCTGAAGCGACTAGTCGAAATGTAAAGTAAAGTAATGTAATAAGTGTTATTCGTTTTATCTGTGATACTGGTTTAAACCAAACAACTGTAATGTCCCAAGTTCAGGAAAAACAAAAGAAAGTCACAATGAAAATTTGGATAAGGTTTTTGAAAGACTGCAAAAAGCAGGTTTTACTTTAAAAAGGGAAAAGTGTTCTTTCTTTGAAAAAGAAATTGTTTACTTAGGCTACAAAATAAGTAACAAAGGCATAAAAAAGGTTGAAAATAAAGTTAAGGCTATATTAGAAGCCGAAAGACCCATTGATATTTCCGAAACACGTAGTTTTATTGGGTTAGTAAATTATTATGCCAAATTTATCCCTGGCCTAGCTTCTATTTTACATCCAATTTATAACCTATTAAAAAAGGATAAAAAATTTTATTGGTCCAATGAATGTGAGCAAAGTTTTCAGGAAATAAAAAAAAATAATAGCGGAAGATATAACCTTGGCTCATTTTGATCAAAATCTTCATATCGTAGTAACTACTGACGCCAGCACAAAAGGTTTAAGTGCGGTACTTAGCCACATAATTAATGGCCAAGAAAAAATTGTCACATGCGCCTCTAGAACTCTGTCCCCAGCAGAAAAAAATTACTCAGTTACATGCCTCGAAGCATGTGCTATAAATTTTGCTTTAAATAAATTTTTTTTCCCTTTTTTAGCTTCACAACGAAACAATTTGTTATAAGAACGGACCATAAGCCCTTGTTTCAATTCTGGTGAACATAGGGTATACCAAATGGGATAAACAGATTGCAGATGGGCCGCTTTTATGTCTATGTTTAATTATAAAATAGAATATATAAAGGTAAAAATAACCCCTTTGCAGATTATCTGTCCAGAAAACCCATGAGAATTCAGGATAACGAGCATCTTGATGGTTTGTATATAAACTTCACAGACACCTTAGAGTCTTGGCCCATAAACAACGAACAAATTAGGATGGAAACAGAAAAAGATGAGGAACTCCAAGAAGTAATTAAATTCATGAAAACAAAAAAATGGCCCAAACAAGCAGGTACCAACATTGAACATTTTTATAATCGTAAAGATAACCTTAATTATGAAAATGGTATTTTGACATGGGGTCACAGAATCATAATCAAAAAACGTCAGAAAAATAATACTTTCAGAATTGCATTCAGCACATTTTGGCATATCAAGAACAAAATCTTTGGCCAGATCATATGTGTATTGGCCAAATATCGACAAAGATATTGAAAACTTAATTAAAGATTGTGAACCATGTCAATTAAATCGACAAAATCCCTCAAAATCAAAAGTAACACCATGGCCAATATGTAACGCACCCTTTGAGAGGGTTCATACTGATTTTTTAGGACCTTTTCATGGTAGAATGTTTTTTATAATAGTAGATTCATTTTCCAAGTGGGTGGAAGTTTTTCAAATGTCTAAGACCACATCTGAAGCAACTATGGATGTTTTGCGACAAATTTTCGCCAGGTTTTCAATACCCCAAACTGTGGTAAGTGACAATGGACCACAATTTACATCGAGCATTATGCAACATTTTTTTAAAATGAATGGTATCAAACATGTCACGATTCCACCATATCATAGTCAGTCAAATGGAGCAGCTGAAAACACAGTTAAATTAATGAAAAACAAATTGAAGACTGCCCTCACTGATCAAAAAAATAAAAGCATTAATATCGATACTATTTTATCAAAATTACTTTTCACTTACAGAACATCACCCCACACAACAACAGGTAAAAGTCCCTTTGAAATCATATATGAAGAAACCTAGAACACGATTGTCTATGTTGAGAGAAGAAATCCCGACACAGTGGAAAGCAAGGAAACCATAAATGTCAAAAAGAAACTACTAAAAGCTCAAGACACCCAAAAAAAGTACTATGGAGGAAGAAAAAGAACTTTTAAAGTTGGAGAAAACGTAATCATCAGTGTTATATTTTGGGGTTTAATTGGAAATTATTAATTTGAATAATTTACTTTTAAAAATATAAAACACCAACAATATTTCATTTATTACTAAATATGCCCAAAAGCAGCAGTACATGTTAATACACATATAGTATAAAAAATGTCTATTCTAACGAATTATTAGGGACCTTTAACAATAAAAAATAAGGATAATTTACCAGATACATTACACCTTTCCCTAAATGAACATTTTCAAAAATTAATTTTCCAAAAATTTTTCAAAAACCCTTAACTAATTCCTACGATTAATCGTTCAGGTGCCTTGATTTTTCCCCTTAAATTTTTTGTTTGCGCATTTGACGAATTCCTTAATATTAGATATATTTACATCGACACTAGTATTTCCTAAATTTATATTCTTGTCTAAATCCGAGCGTGGAATAATTGAAACATCGTTTTTTATGGTTAATTTAGTCTTACAAAAATTTCTTTTTTCTGGCTAGTATGACGTTCATTGCATTCCACAATCGGTTTTTATTATGTAGGTTCTTTTACCAAGACTTCGCATATTATTCCCTGACACCACTTAGGTTTATTTGTCTAAAATCGCGAACAAAAACTGGATCGTCCTTTTAAAGTGAATATCTTTTTGCGCGGTAATATGTTTTTTGAAATTTTGTTTCTTTTCAACAATGCTCGATACCGAAGGTAACAATAAATCAAATTTACTTCTAAGATTTCTACCCATTAATAATTTTGCCGGCGTTTCTCCCGTCGTAGTGTGCGGTGTAGAGTGATATTGAAATAAAAACCGTTTATAATCAAATCAATGTCCATATTTGGGTTTTCATGTTTAGATTTCAAAAATTCATTTTTCATAATTTTAACCGATATTTCGGCAAACCATTTGTTCAGGATGATATGGAGCCCCTGTCAAATGTTTAACACCACTGTTTGTAAGAAATATTTGGAATTCTTCCGAAATAAATGTTTTTGCATATCAGTACACAATTGCAAAGGTAAACCATATCTTGCAAATAGATTTCGAAAAATTTTAATAGTTGTAGTAGGTAATGTTATTTACTTCAAAACATTCTATCCATTTGGATGTCGGTCAATAACAACTATAAAATTTTTATTAAAGAAATGGTCCAAAAAATCTGCATGTAGGCGTGTCCAAGGGCTTTTTGGCCCTCCCAAACTTCAAAAGAAGTATTTGACGTATTACTAGCATAAATTGCGCAAGATAAACATTTTTTTGCTAAATCTTCAAGTTGAAGATCTATTGAAGGCCACCATAAATAAGACCTTGCAAGACATTTCATCTTAACTACACCCATATGGGTACTATGTAATTCATTTAAATAAAATTTTGAAATTTTTTGAGGTATAATCAAACGATAACCCCATAAACAGCCTTGTTCTACTGTGATTTCATGTTCTTTTGTTAAAATATGGTTTAAATTGTCGGACGGGCCGAAAAGGCCAGCCGTGACGAACAAAAAAAAATATTTTACTTAGAATCTTGTCTTTAGTAGTGCATTTTTATGTCTAAAAAATCAACAGGTATTTGTGAATCCTTTAATAAATTTAAATACGAAATTTCGAATAACTATTCAAAAATAAAATTTCATTATTATCTTCGTTTTCAGAATAAATATTTAAAGGAAGTTTGATAAAAATCAGCCGTATTTTTATCCGAACTAACGTGTCTTATCTCAAACTGAAAAGCTGATAAAATATGAGCCCACCTTTGAAACGATTAGCTGCAAAAACAGGTATTCTTTTTATCGCCAAATATAGTCAATAAGGGTTGTGATCAGTCACTAATAAAAACTTCTGGTTAAAAATATATTGAAAGAATTTCTTAACTCCAAAAATAATTGATAAAGCCTCTTTTTCTATCTGCGAATAAGATATTTCGGCTTTATTTAACAACTGATGCAAAAGCAATGGGTTTTTCGGTATTGTTGTCAAAAAAATATGACTCAAGGTTGCACCTAAACCAAACTGACTTGCATCGACAGTTAACTTAATTTTTTGCTTGGATCAAAATGTGTTAAAACTGTTGCAGATAACAACATTTCTTTTGCTTTTGAAAACTGTTTTCACAGTCACTTGTCCATTGCCACTTGGCATCTTTTTTTAATAAACTATAAAGAGGTTTTAAAACTGACGAAGCATTTTGAAGAAACTTACAATAAGTTTAACATGCCCAAAAATGACTTTAACTCTGTAACATTTTTGGGAGTTGCACACTCTTTTACTGCAAGAACCTCTCTTAGAAGTATGAAGACCTTCTTTGTCAATTACATGACCTAAATATTTTACAGAATCCTGAAATAAAAAACATTTTTCTTTTTTTACTTTAAGACCACATTCCTGAAGCCGCTGAAAAACTTTTCCAAGCGCTCCATAATGTTCGAGGTTGTTTTTGCCCGTTACCAATATATCGTTAGAAAACAAACGACACCCGGTATTAAAAACATCTGTTCCATAATATTTTTGGAAAATAGCGGGTGCGCTAGTTATTCCATACGGTAACCTGGTATACGAAAACAGACCCTTATGTGTTGAGATTGTGACAAGCTTTCTAGATTCTTCAGTCAGTAAAATTTGCTGATATTGCCTCCAGAGATAATCTTAGAAAACTTTTCTCCACCTTGCAATTCTGTAAACAAATACTGATACGCGGTAAGGAAAATCTTGAATTTCTAACTGCGAATTTAAAGTAATTTTAAAATCACCGCAGATACGAACTTCTCCGTTCGGTTTTAAAACTGGCACTATCGGCGTTGCCCAATCAGAAAATTCTGTTTTAATTAACACTCCGTTATTAACAAGACGGTCCAATTCTTGCTCTATTTTAAGTTTTAATGAAAAAGGCACCGGTCTTGCCTTGAAAAATTTTGGACTAGCTCCGGATTTAAGATTTAAAGAAACTTTAAATTTATTAAAAGTACCGATTTTTGAATCAAAAATATCTTGATATTTTGTCAATAAATCCGAAAGTTGGAGAGGAATCTACATACGTATTTTTACAATCATAACTGGCATTATTTGAAATATTGTTTAATCTACAGATACCCAAATTTAACATATTTAAGCCATTTCGGCCTATCAATGGCGGGCCACCTTTTTTACAACATATGTTTTTAAAATATAATACTTCCTTGAAACTTATTTTTAACATTAAATATCCAATTGGTTTAAATGTAATACCAACATAATCTTTAAAATATAAATCATTATTTTGCAATTTTAAATGTTTAAAATGTTTTGTATATATTTTTTCAGAAATAGCAGAATGAGCAAAAACCTGAATCGGCCTCAAAATTTAATGGAATATTTTCACAATTTAATTTAACAAAAAATGGTTTAATATTTCCTGAATTATCAATATTATTAACATCCAACTCCTGAATATTAAAAATAGAGTTATCTGATTTGTCATTTTCATAATTAATTACATTGCAGATTTTGTAAAAATGCTGCTTGCTACGTTTGCATTGAGGTGATAAATGTCCTTTAATACCACAATTGTGACAAATACAATTTTTATATACACAGTCATTAGATAAATGATTTTTACGACCACATACAAAGCACTTACTTGGAGAATGGTTACTCTTACCACCTGATTCATTTTTAACACGAGATCTGTTATTACCAACACCATTTTCCCTTCTTGGATTTTGACGCGTTTGGCTCCCAGAACTTTTTGCGTTTTGAAAATAAACTGATTCTGATTTTATTACAGTGCCGACACTTCTTTCCTTATGATCGCGTAAGGCAGACTCTTTGCTAAGAGCAGTTTTAACAACTTGCTTAAATGTGACTTTTGAAGCATCTTCTTCAAAAAGTCGTTCCATAATTTTTTCGTCATTAATTCCTATGACAAAAATATCTCGCATGACTGTGGAAAGCTCAGTACCAAATCCACAATTTGAAGCTAAACTTTTTACTTTTGCCTCCCAATCAGCCACTGATTCACTTGACACTTTTTTACAATTGTAAAATTTAAACCGTTCTGCAAAGTAAGATTTAACCGGCGAAAAATGTTCCGTAACTTAATTAACTCCTCAAAACTCTTAGACTCTGGCAGTTCAGGCACGCACAAACTTCGAACTAATACGTAACAGTCCTCTGAAAGAGTATTTAGTAAAATTGCTCGTTTACGCTCTTCATTAGAAATGCTATTAGCAATAAAAAATTGTTTGAGTCTTTCACTAAACACAGAAAAGTTGAACTTTTTGGATCAAAATTATTTAAAGAACCCAAAAGTCCAACACATTCTACTTTAGAAACCGAAGCACTCGTATTACCAGATTGTGGAGGAGCCATTTTGTATTGCCGTCGAACTAATCACTAGAATTTGCTTAGTTTTTCACTTCAAAAAACAACTTTTAAATAACCAAAATTTTTACACGTGGTTCTTAACTCACGACTCGTCGCCAATGTTATATTTTGGGGTTTAATTGGAAATTATTAATTTGAATAATTTACTTTTAAAAATATAAAACACCAATCTAAGTGAGTATTCATTTATTACTAAATATGCCCAAAAGCAGCAGTACATGTTAATACACATATAGTATAAAAAATGTCTATTCTAACGAATTATTAGGGACCTTTAGCACAATATAAAAATAAGGATAATTCTACCTAGATACATTACAATCAGAAAATATCACAACAACACTGTAACATGGGAAAAGGCGATAATTTTTAAAAGAATTGGTAAAACAACATATTTATGTAAAAATGAAGAAGGTAATATTATTAAAAGACACACTAATCAAATTCAAAAAACTGCATCGGAATTGCCAGTGAACATTTCTATTGACTCAAATACAACAATTAAAAATAACAAACAATTAGCTCCCAATTTTAGTACTAAAAATTTGTCTAATGATTTTTTTATAAACCTACCTTGCAACAACAAAATTGTGCATCCACAAACACAAATCTTTAATCTTCTGAATAACGACTCGAAATCGTTGAAAGTCTTGTTTCATCTTCACCTGTAAATATTTCTAACAACCTGTCTGACAGTGATAACTCGCTTAGTATTTCTTTCCACAGTCTGACGAACAACCCCACAATGTAGCGTTGGATGGCAAGTGCAAACAAAGGACGGAGGGGAAAAGAGCAGCCCGACAGGCCCCCCAACCTCCGACATAACTCCATCAGAACTAAAGGAGCAGTCTCAGGCTTCACCAGATTTGGGTAGGCCAAACGCTGTATCAAATTACCTAAACGCTTTCTTACATAAGAAACTAAGTAATAATGACAAAAATGTAATTTTATTAAAAAAAAAACATTGTCAATTGTTCCCACTTTTCAGTCCAGTTTATTGTTTTAAATATTTGAAATTGTTTAATCATTTAAAATAAAATAAAACATTTTAAACTTGTAAAGTACAGTAGTAAAATTATTATTAATGTTAAGCTTACAAAAGTAGGGGAAATGTTGTAAAGAAAATTTAAAATAATCTTTTTTTTAAAATTGTGTATGTACGTATAAATATATATATATATATATATATATATATATATATATATATATATATATATATATATATATATATATATATATATATATATATATATATATAAAAGGAAATAATGAGTTTTGTTTTGAACAGCCTTCAGCAATTTTAAGAGGAAGGGTGTAATATCCAGGCTTAGGTTTAAACAGGCCCCTTATTTTGGGGGTGTTAAATTATTTATCTTTAGCGCACATGCGTTAAAATTATATTCTCCGATATTTGGTCTGGATGTTAAGCCGCTCTCTCTGCAAAAGGCTTCTGAAGCGACTAGTCGAAATGTAAAGTAAAGTAATGTAATAAGTGTTATTCGTTTTATCTGTGATACTGGTTTAAACCAAACAACTGTAATGTCCCAAATTAGGAATAAATAAAGACTATTTAAAAGTGTTAAGACTTTCATTGTGTAAGAATATTACAATATCAATGGCATAATGTTGTTTTCAGTGATGAGAAAAAATTTAATTTAGATGGTCCAGATGGATATTCATATTATTTTCACGATTTGAGAAAAGAAGAAAAAATATTATCTCGTCGTCATTCAAGTGGTGGTTCAGTAATGGTGTGGGGTGCGATTTCTTATTATGGGATCATTAGTATTTCCATTATCAAAGGGAGACAAACTTCTAAGTTGTACATAAATCTACTGGAAGAGAAAATAAAAGAGATTCGTAAAGTTCTAAAACAAAAAAATGGATTTTTCAACAGGACAACGCCCCCTCACATACGTCTCATGAAACAAAAACTTGGTTTCAGCAAAATAAAATTCAAGTTTTAGATTGGCCTTCAAACTCTCCGGACTTAAATATTATAGAAAATGTTTGAGGCTATTTATCTCGCCAATTATTTGCCGGTGGGCGCTAATATTCTGCAGCGGGATTAACACGAAATTCAGAATTTTTGGAATAATTTAGACATAAATTACATTCGTCATTATAGATTTTTTCCCCCAATCGAATTTTTAATTATTGAGAGTAAGGGAAAGTACACGAAGTATTAAAAGTAAATTAAACTTTTTTTTCTGAGTTTTATTGATCAGGTATTCAATGTTTTCCCTTTTTTTTTATTTTTGTTTAAATTTTTTAATTATTTGTATTAAATTTTAAAATTTTTTGTTACAAAGATGTAATACTTACCAAATAACATTTATTTATGAAATTAAATAGGGAGTTGTTTATATAGAACTGGATCCATAACTAATTTTGGGGTGAGGCTATAAGTGACACGGACTGTATATATATTTATACAGGATTGGCAAGGCAAGGGCTTGTGAGCCAATTTTAACGTAATAGAGTAGAATACATAAGGTATAACGCCAGATTGAAAAGAGGACGATAGCAATTTCCCCTATTCCCCCTCCAAATACAACGATGACCGACGGTACCCGCGATTTGTTAGGATATTGCCGACAGTGTTGTCATTTCATAAAGTATTTATTGCTTTTGGGAAATGTTAAAAAAATCATAATTTTAAAAACCCTTTTTATTTAATACAAAGTTATGTTCTAGAAAAAAAAAAAAAAAAAAAGAAATGTGAATAAATATTAATGTTTTAGAATGGTTAAATCTACTTTATTATTTTAATTTTAAATGTATTTATTTTTTCGAGAAGACAAATAAAAAATTTTTTTTTTTACTGGTTGGCAACATTCCGTCGCGTTCACTTGCACGCTATTGAGGTTGCTCATATTCTCAAAGGCTTTTTTTTTAAAAAAAATATTCTTATTTTAAAAATGTATTCGCGTGAGCAAAAAAATTAAATAATTTTATGGTATTCCAAAGCGAAAGTGCCGATGAAGTTGTTGGGGGAAATTTTTTTTTCGTACCCCGACCAACAGGTCCTATCCCCCAAACATTGTAAATATTTTTATTCGTTTAAAAAAACCCGGGGGCATTAACCAATGTGGTAAATGCTATCACGAAGACCATGAAGCCCGTCCATTCCCGAAGAAAGATGGGGGGACGAAAAAAATGTGCTTTTATGGAAGCAAAAAAGCCATTTCGCATCCAAATTTCCCAAGAAAAGGCATGCCAGACCGCACAGTTAGACACGTTTTAAAAACATGGGTATAAATCCACAAAAAGAACACTTAAGAAATTTTCCCAGATGATTTTTTCAGGCGAATGGAGTTTTTAGACCAAAAAGGAAAATTGATGAAAATGACAATTTTCTAAAAAAAAATTTTGTTTACAGATGAATCATCATTTTCTCTTCATGGTTATCATAATCTGCAGTCGCCAGATATTGGTCACGGGGGGAAAAAAACATTTAAGTGCGCCTGTACGGGAAAAATATCCCCAAAAATTAAACGTTTGGGTGGGTATTTTGGGCGACAACATTGTAGGACCTTTTATTGAAGGCAGCTTTTAAAGGGCACAAAAGCAAATGCTGAAAGAGGAAATTAAACTGTGCAAATTAAATGTTTTTCGAGGAAATTTGGTTTTGCAGGATGGGTGTCCGCTCATAACGGGCCCCGGGGAATTTCCCCCAGACTTTTCCGAAACGGGTTTTTTGTGGAGAGGTCACCGGATTTGACTCCCTTTCTTTTTTTTGGGGGCCAAAAACTCAACCAATTTTTAGGTACCCATGGGGGCCTGCAAATTTTATTAGAAAGGGGGAAAAAAATTGACATTACTAAAACCCTTACACCGGGGTATTGTCGAATAGGAACGGAGTTTTATAATCGGCTCGGGATTGCGAAGCTCAGCAGGGCAATGTTTTTAGCTTTTTTTTAAAAAAAGAATGCTTTTGAATTTTTTTTTTAAGTTTTTTTTATTATTAGGATTACTATTAATTTCAAATTTTTTAAAATGTTCCTAAATTTTTTGTAGAATGGCAGTTATTATTTTATTTTTAGGCTTAAGTCTGATAAAAAAAAATTAACCTTTAATTACTGTTGTATTTAAAAAACAGTGATTAACATGACGATAAAAACAAAAATATCGTAAAAAAATCCAAAAAAACGATTGACAATAATACTTTTAAAGTCCCCGGGGTTGGTAGATACGACCCCTCGAAGGGTAGGAAGCTGATATAGGGGCCCAATTTTTTTTACATTTGAATATTTGCATTGTTGCCACCTTTATTGATGCGTGACATAATTTTTAACTTTTGACGATCATCTGGGATAATATGAGAATTTTCCATTCTATTTTATTTATTTTTTTAAACTGCATCACATTGCCAATAGGGGTTGGTAAAAGTCCTAGCAATTATTAAAATGAGTTCCTGTTTAATGTTAAAAAAACCTTTTATAATCTTCCGGGGAAACCCATAAGATATTTTAATGGGAATTTGCCTGAAAAACCGGGTATTAGCATCCAAAAAGATTTTTTTTCGTTTGCCCCAACCTACTGGTAAAAGACTTTTGTTGTTTGGGAAACCCAAAGAAACCATAGTTTTTTCGTTGTGGTTATACCAGGTTAGGGACAAATGCGATCGGCTGTCCCCCCCCTTTTAAAACGGATTTCGTCAAAAGGCTAAAACATTGTTGGACAAATAACATTTTTGGGCGTATCTTTTGGCTTAAAAGACCTTCTTAAATGTAGCTATCAGATATATCCAAAAGATATCTTGAAAATGTACGGGGAAAGCGTATTTCTCCGGTTTTTTAAAGCTGGAGGGCCCATAAGGCATAAGTGTGTTCTTGTAAACTTATAATAGAGTTTCAGGGTAGGTTGTTGAAAAATTG